>CAKAEH010001419.1:0-65400 GCA_916381525.1 Cercopithifilaria johnstoni
TATATATATGGAAAAAATATATATGTATATGTAAACAAAAAGAATGAAAAATATCTTTTCAATAATTTTATATTTCATTGATAGATTAATTAGAATATATTTAGGTCAATGGAATAATAAATGGAATAGGTAAAAGAAATGAACTAAAAACATTCCTCCTTTTTTATACTGTTGAAATTTTATAATTTGTATCGATTTCATCCGAAGTTTTAATTTATGATATTGTCGAAAATGTGAGAATTGCCTCACTAAAAGAATCACTTAAATATCATTGTGTACGTTTATTACTATATCATACCATCTAGCCTTAATGAATTGTAGTAGCTTTATTAATTTATTTTTTACAAACTTCGCTCAAGAAAATTTTCTGTCACAATTTGAATTCTTACAAACTATGCAACTCTTTATTGTTATTTGAATTGTAATTTTCTACTATTATTTATAAGTTAATAATTATGCATTCTGCTATGTTTTCATATAAAAACTATGTAAAAATTCCTATCGTTTTTTTGCACCTTAAAAATTATATGAATATTCTTATGTTCTTCGATTTGCGAAGTTTAAAGATAATTGCTTTAAGAATCGCCCAGAAATTACAGAACTTCTGCTAGATTGTAAATACGATTCTGTTGACCTTTTAACCAAATAGATTGGCATATTACACATGCATGCGAATATAATATTTGTTATTCTGAAAGGCAATGATTCGAAAATGGAATCATGATATTTAAATGTCCAATAGACAAACTTCACTGATTATACCTTTTAGGGAATATTTTTCATCTGAAAGGGAATAATTTGAAGATGGATGGAATCTTGATATCAAGATGTTCAACAAGCAAGCTTCACTGATTATATCTTTTAGGGAATAATTGTTCATCTGAAAAGGAATGATTCGAAAATGGAATCTTAATATCAAGATGTTAACAAATACTGATAGAGAATATAAAGAAAAATGAATTTGATTAAAAATAGCAGAAGTTGAAAATTGCTTATTTGGAGAAGTATCTCTACCACAGATATATTCAGATATTATCGAGTAATTTTAGAAGTTAAAAATTATAAGTGATCATATCATTGCAATTTAAAAAAGTTAAAAACTATGGATGAATTATATTATCAATGGCCAACTTTCTGAATCGGCTAACTTCTTGTAATGATCAATTCCATGCATTAAACTGCTTAATTTCAAAATGAGAAATATTACTACGGAAATATTTAAAGGAAATCGAAATTCTTTGATCTGTAAAATAAATATTCAATTGAATACCTCACGTCGGTTTTCTCAGGAAGGAATCTTCTACCTCAAAAGAATCTTCTTCTGATGCTCGTAATTTGAAGCTACCGTTGTATCGCAGATTTCTTCTGAGCTTTTACGCAATATATTTTATTTTCATTTCTTGTTTGATATTCCCGCCATTTATACCAAAATTTTTCCCTGAAATTTTGATTGACCTGAAATCTATTGTCATCCGTTTTCTATCGCAAATTATACTACTCAATTTCGTCCTCTATGAGATCGATGCCTCTTCTGACCTTTTTTGGCACTTATACAAATCCTTTATTGATTGCCTCAAATTGCCTTCTGTCTTCATTAGATTAATTTTTAAGCCATCAATTAGTTCTTTCCCATCTCTTCATTGACATCCCCGCCACCTCAAAGAAAAGCTTTCCCTAAAATTTTGATTGTGTTTTCATAAGCCTTCCCCAAATTGTTTCCATTAGGTCCTCAATATAATCACGTATGTGATATTTCTCTCTGCTTCTCTTCCTCTTCCCTTATATACTGTAAATCTTCTAGCTTGTCATCATTCGACCTCTCTGTATGTAAAGGAAACATTTCTGCTTCCTCAATCATTCCCCTTTTTTTTAGGGTTACTGCTGACGTTGCTCTCTCTCTTTCTCTCTTCTCTTCTGATCAAATCATTATTGTTTCCGGACTTTCCGGTATATTACCATCAAATAATACGGCTAATTTATTCCGTATTTCTTCCCATACAGTACATCCTATCATATCTTATTAGTAACAGAAAGCCTTTTTACTAGGCCTTCAATTTTCTTCCATTTTTTTTTACAATATATTTTCTTTGGCCTAATAATCTTTCCTTCGATCCAATCAAATGAAAAGCCTTCCGTGAAATTTTGTTTGCTTCGAATTCTTTCTGTTTTCTTCTGATTAAAAATAATCCTTTTTATTAGGCCTTCATTTCCTTCAGTTAGATTCTTTGCCTCTCCTTGCTATCATTTAAATTTAACAATATACAATCATTAATTACTATCACTATTACAAACAATTTAATTAAAGGTGATATTGATCAAATTAAAGTGATATTGATCAATTAAAGATGAATTGAAATTTTTAACCCTGAAATAGCAAATATTTATTATGCAAACATTTTAAAAGAATTCGAAATTCTTCAATGTGTAAAATGCTCAACGGAATGTTTCGTACTTTTTCGACTTTTTATCTTCTTACCTTCTTACCTCTTCTTACGTTAGAATTCGAAATTATCATATCGCAATTAATTACCTTTTCTTATCTCTTCTTACTTTGTATCTTACCTTGTAATCTTCTTGCTTTAGAATTCGAAATTATTATATCGCAATTAGTTACCTTTTCTTACCTCTTCTTACTTTGTATCTTACCTTGTAATCTTCTTACCTTATGATTCGAAACCATCATATCGCAATTAATTATGCGATCGACATCTCCTATCCTTCTATGCATTACTTTTTATTCTATGTTCCAGCCGAAAACTTTTGATCACATCTTCAATTTCTTCCATCTCTTCCCTCATATCTCCATTATTCATATGATTGTTTTCCCTTAACTTACAAATAGTATTTGCATTAAATTTAGGCCTTCAATCCCTTCAATGAAATGCCTTTCTACGTTGATCACTTTGTATACTGTAGATCTCGTAGATTCTCATCTTTCAATTTTTCTCTATATAAACGAAATATTTCTGCTGCAATTATTCATTCTGTTCTTTGCATTTATTTTCATGTTTCATATTTAAGAATTATTTTCTATCTATTCGATTTTTCACATCGTAATCTTTTTACGAAGTTTCTTCACTATATCGCTACCAATCATTCGATGGCGAGTTTCTCCCGAGATTCTGATGGCGCAGTACATTCTATCCTATTTTACTTTGTGCTGTTTTCTATAAGCTTCTGTTAGTCAATAAGAAAAAGTAGAAGCGTTATATGCTAAAGTTTCATTTCACAGAATTGATGCGCCGTAATGTTTGTTTATTCACAGAATATTTCTCATCGATACGATTTCGTAAATTCGTGCAAAATGTTATCAAATATATTGTGAGTCTTATAAAGCATCAAATTAAATGTTATTGTACTGTAATTTGGCATACGAAATGCTTTCAATCTGTATTATTATTATTGAACGTGTATATATATATTGCCATTAATTATTCAACATTTTAGATTTATCATTACAAAGGCCTACGAAGCGTGTTTTAGTTGTTCTTTTGCTGTTTCACTTCTTCTAAATTATCTTAGGATTCTGTTCGATTATTTTCATCGATCATGGATGGTGAAAGTATTTACAATCTTAAATGTATGTTTTCATTTTTCATACCTTTAAATGTTTTCATATTTTCATTTTTTTTTAATTTGAAAAATTTCTCAAATTTCAGCCCTTTTGTATGGTTTCACATCGATTACTGTAATATCGCTGTTATCCCTAACTGGCCTTGTGTTTTTACCTGCTATCGAAGGCAAATGGCGAAGGAGATGGATGCAAATATTTATTGCTTTAGGTGTCGCAACATTAAGCTCAGATGCTTTGCTTCATATTTTACCACAGGTATTTCTTCCTGTTTCATTCGTTATCATTACTAGTGGTGAGGTCGATTTCTGACTGCTAATTTTTGATCATAAATTATCAGTGCTCTATGAATAATTCACAACAGATTATGGTTCAGGTAGGAACATAAATGTTCTGTAAGTGATTGGAATATAAGCATCTCAATATTTAGCTAACAATTTTATTGTAAAACAGTTGCAATTAAATTTATTTTCTAATGAACTTGAAGTTACCGGTAATATCTGAATTAAAACATTAAGGTTGTCGGTGTGCATGATCATTTGCACCACGGCCACGAGCATCAGCATCATCATCATCACAATCATCTTCAAATAGAACACAGTCATTCGGATCATCATCATCATCATCATCATCACGAAATTGAACCAAATCATTCGGATCATCATCACGAAGTTGAACATAATCATTCGGATCACCATCATCATCATCATCATCATCATCATCATCACGAAATGGAACACAACCATTCGGATCACCATCATCATCATCATCACCACGAAATGGAACACAACCATTCGGATCATCATCATCACGAAATGGAACACAAGCATCTTGATCACGACCATCATCATCATCATCATCATGAAATGGAACACAACCATTCGGATCATCATCCCGAAATGGAACACAATCATCTTGGTCACGACCATCATCATGAAATGGAACACAACCATTCGGATCATCATCATCATCACGGAATGAAACACAATCATCTTGATCACGACCATCATCATCATCATCGTCACGAAATGGAACATAATCATTCGGATCATCATCATCACGAAATGGAACATAATCATTTTGATCATCACCATCATCATCATCATCATGAAATGGAACATAATCATTTTGATCATCACAATAACCATCATCATCACTACCATGATAAGGTTACGTTCTAAGCTTTTAGAATTGCTATTGAACTAGGTCTATTAATGTGGTATTAAAACTTCTTTCACTGTTTGGATAAATTTTACTTCAGTGATAATGCTATAATAGTCTTTGTAAATATTTAGTTCTTTCTATAGAATGGTTGATGTATTGCATCATTTATAGAAATTTGAAGATGGAAAATTCACCTCCGATGATCATTCAATGTTACTTAAAATGACAGCTGTAATTGGAGCTGTTTATGTCCTCTACATATTAGAATTCATCAGTGCTTCACCCATTTGGAAAGAAAAAAATGTAAGCGAAATATATATATATATATGTATACAAATTTTTTCCCTGCAAAAGTTGCAGAATTTGAAGCTGTTGAATTTCATTTCAGGAAGCTACAGGAGCTGTCAAAATCTCCGCTTTACCGCTTAAAACTTTACCGGATTGCGAAACGTAAGTTAAAAGAAATAATTACTCGCCATAATTTTGAAAACAAAAATTAATGTGCCTAACAGTAAAAGTTCATAAACCAAATCATAGTTGGTTGTAAATAATGGCATTGTTATTAAAGAACTTCGCAAGCTTCATACATAACCACAGGGCCAATTAAAGACGATTCTTCATTATCGAGATATTTATGAAATTTCTAATTTCATTTATCACAATTCAAATGATTTTTAAATTTCAAATATTTTTTCATCTTTTTTAAACATTCAAGCGCAATCAGTTTTAAAATATATGTCTGAATTTAATTTACTTCATCTTAATTTTAAAGCATTTTTGTAATAAGTAAAAAAAACTAAATAACAAACATTAAAGTGAAAGCAAGAAGAGCATTGATAAGGGTCATCATGATGTCGGTAATGGTATTGCCGATGAACCAATAGTAATGTGCGGTCTTAAAAGTGCCGCATTCGTGATCATTTTTGGTGATGCGATTCATAATTTCATCGATGGAATTGCTATTGGTGCAAGTTTCTCTATCTCAAATCAATTTGGTGTAGCGACAAGCATTGCTGTTGCATGTCACGAATTACCACATGAATTAGGTTTCAACTTTACCTTGTTCAAATTTCTGAATTCTTGATATTTAAAATTTATTATATCCAAACATTTCGGGTTTATTATTTTTTTTGTTTTAATCAAGTAATTTTTAAAATTATTTCATTAAATTTAGGTGATTTCGCAGTCTTAATCGAATCTGGCCTTTCTGTTCGTCGAGCCGCCTTCCTGAATTTTCTTTCTTCTTTAACTGCTTATGCGGGCTTATTTATTGGCTTAGCCGCGATTAGTGTGGACAGCGCTGTCGAGATATTGCTTGCCATCACAGCTGGAATGTTTTTGTACGTTGCTTGGCTTGATATGGTATGTTAAGTTTTTTGTCCTAGTAATTTGTCAATATTAATTAAATAAGATTGTCTTACGGTGCTTTTTTTGGGAAAGCGTTCAAATTTTCAGAACGTCAATTTTACATCGTAACCGGATTAGGGAAAAAGCGAAAATTTGACTTAATTTAATTTAACATAGATGGATTTATTGATTTATCAAGTTTGAGTTGATTTTGAAACTTTACTTTTAAATAAGAATACTTGTGACTTCTTTTTTTATAGTTGGTACATTTGAAAAAGGAGCCAGCATCGACGAACGACAAATGGTATATAACGCTGTTGCTTCAGAATATCGGATTTATCACCGGATTTTTGATTATGTTTACTATTGGGTGGTATGAGGAAGTCCTTGAGTCACTTTAGGTGCTGACATTTCTAACAATCTTTTTCTTCTATTTTTGCTTCAGTTGAACTTCACATTAATGAAAACGAATGATTCTTTAGAATTTAAAATTTTCTTACGGGATTTTTATTTCTTTTCTGAAAATCATAATTGTCATGATCGTAATTGAAATATACATTTTTTTTTAGAATCACTTAAATATTGTTATACGTTTATTCTTATATCGGCTAACCTTATTGGATCATTATAGCTTTATTTGCTTTTATATTTTGTTTAAGAAGTTTACTATCATTATTCGCATTCTTAAAAGTTATGTAAGTCTTCAATGCTTTTTGAATCGTAGAAACAATGTATGCATCTTCGTTGTTTGCACCGTAATTGTTGTGCATTTACTCCATCTTTACCGTCATACGAACAATGCATGTGTTTATCGTTATTTTAATTGTAAGAACAATATTATAATCCTATCGTTATTTGTATCGTAATTGCTGTGCAAGTTTCCGTTTTTATTTACATCATTACTATCATTAAATTTTTACTTTCTTTATCGTCGTAAAAATGATATGAATTTCTACTGTTGTTTTGTGTGGGTGTTAACTGGGCAGCTTTTTATTTCACTTTCACTATATAAATCACACAATCTTATCTCCTTGTTTTGCTTAATAAAGACTGTGCAAGTTTCTATCCTTATTTGTATCGTAAAACTTCCATATGCCGATTTCCTTCGTTGTTTACATCATGAAAACTTTTTTCATATTGTTATTTGCATCAAAATAATTATGCAATCTTTCTATGTAAAAATAATTAGTAATAAATAATAATAGTTGCCACTACACAAATCTCTGTTGTTATTTACATCATAACAGTTATGTAGATTTCCATCCATTCATACTATAGCAATTAAATTAGAGAATTTCTTATAAGCACAAATTAAGGAATCAACTCCAATCTTTGGTTTTTATAATATTACAAATTTTGTTCAATGAAATTTTTATTTCGTCAGTTTCATGATAACAATACTATTGAAACTGAATGGTAGATTGTAAAGTTGGTACTATCCGCTTATGCAAATTTAATTTACAACACCGATTTAATTTAATTTGTATATCATTCATACAAAAAAAAGATTACATGAGTTCATCATCGGTATATATTGTTTCATTACTTGAAACATGTTTTAACTCTATATTAGGCATATCACCAGTTATCTGAAATAGAACTTCCATTTTGACGTGTAGTTTCTTTTGTTGTTACCAGTTTAAATTGTTTATTGAAAAATGTGATTGTGTAATAAGCACACTTGACAGATTGTATTTTTTGGAAAATAAAATAGGATAGAATGAATTTGATTGGGAATAGATTAATAGAAGTTGAAAATGATTTGCCTGAACGAAGAATTCCCGTAATGATGAATTCAGATATCATTCAGGAATTCGATTTTATAAAATAAATATAAATCGACTATTTTCGGGAAATTTCCTGTTTTAAAAAAACTGATACAAATTTCATTATTTAGTAGCTTACTTCACGTAAGGTATTATCAGGTGATAGAGCATGATCATGTGCAGCTTTGTGGTAATGATTATTTACCTGCGGTGATTTTGATTCTAAAAAAATATATCACTAAAATTTCACACTATATATCAATGCCACATATAAATGACTATATCATTGCAATTAAAAAATTTTATAAAAATTAAAACTTTCGAATGACCATAATTTAGAAACTATAAGTTATAAATTTTACCAACTTCCTGTATTAAATTCCTTAATGACGAAGTGACAGGTATCTTTAAATTGTTTAATTACGAAATAACAAATATCTTCAACTTCCCGTATTCAACTGCTTAATTACAAAATGACAGGTGTCACCGTACTAATTAATTACTCTTACCCTTTAATTCATTCCACTCCATTTGACGAATACATCGATGAGATTGTTTTGTTTTCGCTTTCTTAGCTGATTCATTTATAAGTTCGTTTTTGCTAAATTTCCTACTAAGTTATATTTTTAGTGCTAAGTAGAACCCGCTGATAGATGGGAACAATAAATATGTAAATAAAAAAAGAATGATAGGAAGAAAGAATTAATTAAGTTGAAAAGGTTTTAAAACAATTAAAGCGAGAATTTTCAATTTTCACTCTAATAAAATTATCTTCAATTTTGATAAATTTTAATAAAAATTAGTTTGTTTTTGAATTTTAATTACGAAATGTGAAATTACATATGTTTGTTTTAATTATGAAATATGAAATTATATACTAGTTTGTTTTAATTATGAAATATGGAATTATATATTAGTTTGTTTTAATTACGAAATGTGAAATTATATATTAGTTTGTTTTAATTATGAAATGTGAAATTATATATTAGTTTGTTTTAATTACGAAATGTGAAATTATATATTAGTTTGTTTTAATTATGAAATATGAAATTATATATTAGTTTGTTTTAATTATGAAATATGGAATTATATATTAGTTTGTTTTAATTATGAAATATGGAATTATATATTAGTTTGTTTTAATTATGAAATACGAAATTATATATAAATTAAAATTAAAGTATTTGTAAATTTCACTTTTAAATAACTTACATTTCTCTCTCCACACTTTTGCCACCTTTTCCCTTACCTTTATGATGCTTTCCCTTACTTTTGTAATACTTCTCCTTCTTTTTTTTACCGTTTTTTCTTTTCTCACGATACTTTTTCCGACTTTTAATTGTTTCCTATTAATTAAAACATTAGAACAATATATTTTTAATTGTACATTTAAATTTTAATAGCGAATTTTTGAACAAATAAATGAGTGTAAGCAATAAAGATTAAAAAAAAATGCATCGTATTTATCTCTATTGTTTTTCAAATAACAGAAAATTATATAAATAACAAATACAACAGTATCGCAAATACAATCTTATCAGTTATTTTTAGGATAGTATCCCCCTACTAATGAGTGATAATTATATCTGCCAGCTAAACTTCATCATAAATTTTTCTGATAATACTAATTCAATTGGACAATAACAAGCCGATATAACGAAAAATTAAAAGATGATTAAAATAAGCCCGATAATCATATCTGCCAGCTAAACTTCATCATAAAATTTTCTGATAATAATGATTCAATTAAACAATAACAAGCCGATACAACGAAACAATTAAAAGGTAACTAAAATAAGCTGATACAACGAAAAATTAAAATATGACAAATATTTTCAACAATTTAACTTCTAATCAAATTTACCGAATGTTGCCATATTCTACCAAAACACATATATAATAACTAAACAATAGCTTCGTTTAATTTTCTCTTTCTTAATAATAAAAATATAAACAATGAAGAATTATGCGATCGATCCGATCATTTATATACTTTTTTTTCTATCTCTTTTTATGCAAAATATAGTGAACTTTTCAATAATTTTATGTAAATTAAATTAGAGTATAGATAGAAATAAATTATAATATAAATAAATTATAGGTATGATATTAACAAATTATGATGATAAGTTATCATTAATGATAACGTGAAGAAATAATTAATTATTTAGAATTATTAAAAGATATTTTACTTCATCGTAAAATAACGAAATATTATTAACACTAAATAATTGTATTTATAAACAATATTTCCTATTAGTTTTAAGCAGTAAACAAACTATGGCGATAAGTTTTTTTTGTTATTATTAATAAACTATGATAATAAATTATAATTATTTGTTAAACAATAATCGCAAAAGAAGATTTCATATTAATTATCTATCGTAAGTAATTATAGAAAATTTGAATTGATCAAACAAATGATTATAGAAGAGATTTGATTAGATGATTTTAAGGGATTTTTTAATTAATTATATTTACGAAAGAAGTTATAACTTTTTTTTATCATTTCATTACTTTCTTTGTTAAATATAATCAAATGATTTGTCATCAATTTCATCAGTGAAGAATTTATTGTTAGAAACAATTGAAAAGAAAAAAAAGAAGTGATTAATTAAAAGATACTAATCATTAAAACGATAGCTAATAGAAATCAAAAGGTACTAATCATTAAAACAATAGCTAATAGATTTTAAAAGAATATCATGTTTGTGTTATTGTTGCACAAAATGAATTGGTTTTTTAATTTCAGGAAAATCACAACTTATGCAAAAGAATGGATAGAATTATTTAAAACAAACTTTTTCCTAATTTGCTTTATGCATGCTTTATTATAACTTAACATAAAGGAGAAACTATAGATGGATAACAGATAATCATCCTAAATGATATGGAACAAATTTTTCGAAAAAGAAAAACTGCAAATGACTATATCTTCATATCTATATCAACGGTTCGTTAAGCATAATGAAGAAAAAACAAAAATGAAAGTGAGAAATTTAAAAGGAAAAAATTCAAAATTAACGATTGAGATTTTGAAATCGTAGGAAAGATCATATTGGTGTGATAATATGGTCGAAATTATCATGAAGAGTTCTGATGATAACTTCGAACATATACGAAAATATTTAAGAAATTATCTCGAACAAAAATTTCGTCTGGATTGATAAACTGGTATACGGGAATGATAAGTCGATAAGGTCAATGTGATAGTACTGGGATGGTTATCCAGGGAATTAGTTAGCGTCAAAAAGAATTACATAGCAAATAATTCAGAGAATTAAAAAGACTATCGACTGAAACCACATTTAATTATGGAAAACTATATCAATGGACTATATCAGTCAGGTAATAAATTACTACAAAATTTTATATACTGATAGCAAAAAAAAATTGTTGAATATTCATAGGAAACATTTTCACTTTTTGATTTCACTCAATGGCATGCGTTCACTATGGTTCTGATCAATCTTAATCAGAGGCTTAGGAGGTCTATAAGCCATATCTTCCTCTCCAGGCATTCGATCAGGCATCGGTTTTCCTTTGGTTTCGGGAATAATCCATAAAAATGCAGTTACTTCAACCAAGGCAAAAAGACACATCGCAAGATAGGGAAGTGGAGTCCAGAATTCACCCTGAAATTGCAAACTTTATTTAAAATAATGTGATTATCATGTTATCTAGTTAATTTGCTACAATCTTCTTCTTCAAGGTAAATAATAGAGCTTCTTCCTTATCACTTGCTATCATTATCATGCCATATTTACTATAGTTAAAACTGTAATATTTTCTAGAAAAAAGTGATAAAATGAAAAACATTTCAACTTTTTTGCTAAAGAATTTAAAATCATTTGAAAGCAAAAATTATGCATACAATAAGAAATATCTGTGGTGCAATGATATTGCCAATACGATTAAATGTTTGGATAAAGCCAATTTCTTTATTGCGTATAGCTGTTGGAAAGAGTTCCGAGGGTGTAACTGCATTCAGGATATAAATTTGACTGCACATTGCTGCTGCCGACAAAGCCGTAATACGGACGATCATTTGTAAATTTAAACCTGAAATTTCATTCGCAAATAACATTTGATTTGTATCACAAAAATTTTGTAATGAAAAACATTCACTAATCGAGGATATAAATTATTTGTAATAATGAAAAGTTGCTCGGAGATCTTATCTGCTATGAAAATATTATCATGAATTAGAAAATAATAGACATACCGAATAGAGTGATAAAAAATACTAAGCCAAGACTGAAAGCGATGAAAAACATCGAAAATCCATGCAGAAGACATCGACCGGCCCAGATAAATTTGATGTCGATAGCGGCGCAAATTAGATTGATCGCATAGCGCAATGAACCAACAATAATCGTATTCAAATATATAGAACCCGAAAGTTTTTCCATATTAAAGACCAATCCATATGAGATGATGCTTGTAATCATCCTGGAAATCAAACTTGACATTTTTGCATTCCTTGCAATTGATCAATTGATGAATTAGGAATATTTTCCTATTTCATAAACTGTATTGGATTTATATTGATTAATGTGGTTTGAAAATATTCCTAATCCATCAGTGAAGGAAGAGGAGTAGAGTAATGAAGGAGTAGCAAAATCAATCATGAAAATTCAAACCACATTAATCAATATAAATAGATTCATAATGTCATACACTGTTTATTTTAATCGTTAAATAGATTGACATTGATGATTATGAAGAATATAAGTGATAAAAGGAAAATTATCTAACAGTTAATAAAAAGTTCTTCATAATCTCTAGTAAGGAAATATTGTAGTTTCATTATTTCCAACGTAAAATAAAATCTTATGTAGCATATTTTGTTTTTGAAGTTTAAAAAGCAAAGTTCTGATACAACGTACAAACTATAAGCAAAGAAGATGGTATATGAAGCGAAACTTCTGTTTGAGAATAGATGGCAATATGTGTAATTCGTTTTTGGCTTTCCAGCTGCCTAAAATTGAAATTAATTTTTTGCTTTTTAAATTTCTACCGGTAAAATTGCGCTTTAGTTTAAAACTTTTAGTTCTCGTCAAGAGAAAAATTTTTAATTTTAAACAGATAGGAAAAGATAGCTTTATACCTCTCTCAAATGTTCACGTTCTTTGTCCAGCAAAAGATCTAACTCTTGTAGGCGTTCTGGAGTATTTTTGTTATCCCATCTACCCATACCAACAAGTGCCTGACGAGCATCATCAATTTTCCCTTTCTGGATCAACCATCGTGGGCTTTCATAAGCAAATCTCAAACAATAAAGAGTTCAATAACAATAAAAATTACTGACAGTAAAAACAACTAGTAATGGTAATAACCAGTAATAATAATAATAATCAATAATTAATAAATAAAAATAACAATTAACAATAATAATATGCTAACGATTATAATTATTATTAATATTAATTAGTAATAGTTATTATTAATATTATATAAATAGTAATAATTATTAATGTCATATAACAGTGATAATTATTATTAATATAATAATAACGATTATTAATAATAATAATATTAGTAATATATTAATAATAATGATAATGGGAATAATAAATGATAATAAATAATGAAAATAATAAATGATAATAAATGAAATAATAAATAAAAATAATAATATGAGATAATGATAATAATGAATGATAAAATGATAAATGACAATAATAAATGATAAATCATAATAATAGATGATAAATGATAAATGACAATTAATAATTAATAAACAATGAGTGATAAATAATAAACAATAAACAATAATGATAATAGAGAACATAAGTAATGGTAATAAGAAAAATTAGTCAAATGAGAAGGTGAATGAATTGTATTAAGTCTAGATAGTTCCATGAATCTTATTTTTTATCTGTATTCATTGAAATCTTGATTTTTAAAGGACTAACTTACACTAATAGAATACCCGGAAGAATCGTCAAAAGAGCAACGACTCGTGATAGTAAACGCCATTCGCCAGTGAAATAAGCCAAACCGGTAAAGATGATGTAGTTCGGAGAATAAGTAATAACCGTAACCATCCACATACGATGTTTGGCAGGTAAATTTTCCATCATGAATACATAAGAAACGCTGCAAAAAAATTATCTTTTGTAGCTGTCTCGAATCTTTTCCGATGATTTAATTTATTTATATTTAGGATGCACGGCTTCAATAAGATTTGCTAAAAATTATCTAACACAACTACTTTCATCTCATTAATATTTTCATCTTTCTTTTTCATCTCTAATTAAAAAGCTTCCATTTCTCTTTTCTTTAATTTGTTCAACAAAACCTTTTTTATAATGTTCGATTTGAATATCTTAACAATAAAAAGAGTACAGCAATATACTGTATATATTCATTCAATTTAAAGATTTCATTATTCGATTTCCAATCATTATCGGTCAAAACTTTAATTTGACGTTTTGACCGATGGCTATAAAAAATTGAATTTCATATACTGTTGATTTTAGAGATATCAGAAAGTTTCAACTAACCCATGTTTTCCTCCTGTGAAGAACATCACGAAAAATCGCGCAATCGTGAAGCCAATCAAATTGTTCATGAATGATGATGCTAAACCGCTAACAATCAAGCCAATCGTACCATACAAAAGAATCTACAAATTAGCATATAATTATCAGTTGCATCCAAAATAACAAACTGTAAATTATCCTAAACAAAATTTTTTTTTTTAAATATTTCACACCGAAATATCCCATATCAATCCATCGAAGTCGTAAACAGTTTTTTGTCATATAATAATGGCTTTGGAAAATGTTGCAAAAGAAATATTATTAAAAAGAATCTTCTGTAGAGTAACAGTCCTTCCCTCACAAGAAACTAATCTCTCAGTTACAAGTGGATCAGTCAATGAAATAATACATCAAATAGATTTAATCAGAAAAACTAAAATTAATATTCAAATCACTATAATTATCGAGTATTTAAGTATCATAGTTCAGTTTCAGAATAAGATCATTTAATTATTCCGAATCTCAATCAGTCGTTAAAAAATCATTTCGTCCAAATATACCATTGATAGATTCATTGATTTTAATATGAAATAAAAATAACTCACCGCTCTCCGACCAAACATATCCGATAGCTGTCCAAATATCATCGCACCAAACATGATGCCAATCATTTGCAACGATATACTCATTTTAACCTTAGTTGCCGAATCGCAGAAATAATGAAACTGAAATGTTCAAATATTAACTACATTAAATGGAGGAAAAACCAAAAATATCGGAAATGGTATCTGGTATCATACTCCTTCCGATGTCGCAATTTGAGTATCGGCAAAAAATTGATAATTTCATCTGACTTTACAGTATTAGTTGATGAGAGAGCAAAACGGTATAAGCTAATGAAATTATTTAGATGTCTAATTTTATATTCAGTTCTTCTTAGATTATTATTTCTTCTCAACTTGACACCCACTTTACTACTTTTGATCCATTATTGTTCTCAAAAACTACAAAATCTTCACAAAACGTAGGATAATGCGCTTAATAATTATCATTATTTTATTCCTACTATTACTTACTTCATAAGCGACTGATTCGAAATCTGTCCCTAAGATCAGGTCTGAACATTCTCCTGTTGAATTCACATAACTATTGTACTTCGCACATTGCTGTTTTGATGTCATACCGGTAAACTTATGACCATCACATTCTTCTACACGAACTGCAGCACCTGGAAAGTTAAATTTTAAAATGGTAATCATATTCATATAACAACTACTTGTTCCGAAAATTGGAACCAAAAACTTCAAGTAAAATTACATTCTTTTCTCTCTTAAAAGTAATCCTAGAATTGACGAATTTAAAATCAACAATATTTATTATATGAATATGAAATAAAGAATATATCACTTTTTCTAGGGAATAATTGGCAAAAAAATTCCTGCTATTCTTTAAATATTAAAATAACTATATCCTACTGATAAATTAATATTATTCTTTAAATATTAAAACAACTATATCCTACTGATAAATTAATATTATTCTTTAAATATTAAAACAACTATATCCTACTGATAATTTTAAATTAATACTGATTTCAACATCAAAAGTGAAATAAGAAATGTTTGTATACACTGATAGTATACATAGTATACAATAGTATACAATACGGTTATGGTACTTGTCTATAAAATTTCTAATCATTCAAAACAATGATATGATAAACAATCAAATATATCTATATATTTGATTGTTTATTAATTTATCTATCAGCTAAAGCAGTTTAATAAGTTATATGCTAAACTTATTAAACTAAATGAAAAATAATTTACAACTTTGGTATATTTCTTCCTAAGATTTACAAATACAGACAAATTCATTAGTACTATCTTCCTTTCTTGAATAAACAATCATCATTAATTTCATAAATTTAAAAAAAGTATTAAAAGAAATCTGATATTTTGATCAAACAAAAAGATTGCGATCAAATTGCAAAATCGTTAAATGATGAAATTTTGCCATCATATAATAAAATGATTGAGATGTAAAGATAACAAATTTCAACATAATACATCGATTTGATTGATTGATAGAAGGAATGATAGAAACAATAATACGTATCCAAGCATCTGTTCAGTTGAACGTAAGGAAATTATTAAAAAATAATCTTTCGAAATAAGTGAAAATAATTACTCAATAACCTATCTCTAAAACTATAATATCTAAAACTATATCTCTAAAAATAATATATCTCTAAAACTATAATAACCTATCTTCCTAAAACTATAACAATAACCTATCTCTAAAACTATAATAATAATAATAATTTATCTCTAAAACTATAATAATAACCTATCTCTAAAACTATAATAAACCTATCTTTCTAAAACTATAATAATAACCTATCTTTAAAACTAAAAAAATCAATAATCTATCTCCAAAACTAAAAAAATCAATAATCTATCTCTAAAACTATAATTTTTCTGAATGAAAAAGAAAACCAAAAAGAATTCCTGTAATGTACCAAAAAACAATAAATAAGAAACACAAACAACTATTTCAATTTCAGAATGCAATACAAATGATTGCTGCTACACATATTGGTAATTAATGAAAATTTTATTTTGCAAAAATTTCTAATAAAAAAAATTAATTAAAATAAAACAAAAATAAACCTCCATAAATCATGTAGATAAGATTGCTAACTTGTGAAACAACCAATAATTCATATAGTAAACATAATAATCCAGTATATTTACCAAATTCAATAAAATCGCCAAGATCTTTTCGTTCTGTTATACCTTTCACCATTGCAAATATCTATAAAATAGAAATTGAAATATATGTGTGATGGAAAATGAAACAAAAAATCGATCAATAAAATACATTTGTTGTACTTATGTATAAACAAATGAAATGATTCATATTTTATACGCTCAAGTAGTAAATGTTACATTTCCGATCAATAATTGATCATCATTGATCAATTCATTTTTATTTAATTTTTTTTTTAATTTTAATTTTTTTTTTTAACAATTATAGTTTATTAATTAAACAATAATACTAATTAAATAAATTACATTGAATATGTGAAACAAAACAAAGGTAGAATGAAAAAAGATAAATAAACAATATAGTTTACTGATTAAACGCGATAATACTAATTAAATAAATTACATTAAATGTAAGAAACAAACATAGGTAGAATGAAAAACGATAAGTAAATATAAACAAAAGGAAAAGTTGCGAAGTAAATAAAACAAATAAATGTAAGTATGAGTATAGTTATCTATACTATAAATAAATGGAATAAAAACATTAAAGAATAAACAAATAGATAAAATAAATAAATAAACAAATTATTATAAATAAATTATGTAAATAAGCTTATTATAAATAAGTTATAAATAAGTTTACTTGCACTTATTATAAATAAGTTTACTTGCCTAATAACTTATTATAAATAAATTTATTATAAATAAATAATGTAAATAAACAGGTAAGTTGAACGAGTAAATAAAATTTAAATTGATAAAAAGAAAGATATCCAATTAAAATAAACATATAAATTATAATAAACTAAAAAATAATATTTCCTAAAATATAAATAAATATTATTAGCTTTTCACTCCATTACGTGCAGATGTGAATTTCAAATAAAATTCAGGTAAGATATTATTTATAAAAATAAGGTCAAAATATTCAACAAGTTAGAGAGAAATGAATATCAAAGAAGAATCAGAAGAATGAATAATAGATAAGAGATAGCAATTGTAATCACTAATTTGTTGAAACTGTGAACAAGTTAATATATAAATAGGATAAAATAGTTAGAGACAGAGAGGAATTGCATTATGATAATGTCTTTCTCTCCCCTCTCTTCACTATTTTTAAAAATATTTCATATTTAATTTTACACTACTACTACTACTACTACTACTACTAACCATTCCTTTTTCATTATATAAAATATCGAATGGCTACTACTACACTATTATTAAAACCGCAGAAAATATATTTTCTCAATCAATCTTTTCTGTCCTAATTTTGTTATCGTTTAAATTAATAAATAATAATTGTCAATAAATGGCCTATTATTCAATAAATAGCCTATTACTCAATAAATGGCCTATTACTCAGTAAATGGCTATTTTGAACATCATAATTAGAGAAATATTAAAAACTATTCTGATGTAGCTGGTTTGAAAAACACTTTGATATTTTTAATAGAAAAAGAGAGGGTGAGAGAGAGAGAGAGGAAGAATAAAGAGAAGAGTAGAATAGAAAAGATAGAATAGAAAAGAAAAAAATTGAGAAAAGAATAAAAGAAATGGCTAGTTATATTACATCATCAGATCGATGATGAAATATAGTACATCATCAGGTCGATGATGAAATATGGTTATAGTACATCGATCAGATCGATGATGGATATCTAATAGTAATAATCTGAGGGAAGTTATGGATGGAATTGTCTGGGAATAGAATATAAAAAGTAAAAGTGAGTAGGTTTAGAAGTTAGCTAATTGATTTTATAATCCGTGAAGTTTGACCAAATAACATGATAATAAAATTGATTCATTTATCGCGTTGATATGATTCATAGCTAATCCTATTGAATAAGAAATGTATATCTCACTTGTAGAATTCGTCTAATCGGAAATAGGCTACAAATGAAATTCTTAAATTAATAATAATAACGTGTAATAGTAATGGCAACATGCATTAATATTGTTAACATGCAATAATAATGGCAACGTGCATTAATATTGTTAATGTGCAATAATAATGACAACGTGCGTTAATATTGTTAACGTGTAATAATAATGGCAACATGCATTAATATTGTTAACATGCAATAATAATGGCAACGTGCATTAATATTGTTAATGTGCAATAATAATGACAACGTGCGTTAATATTGTTAACGTGCAATAATAATGGCAACATGCAATGGTATAAAATGATAATTAATGAATTTTTTAACTTTCTCAGTATAAATTTAAAAACAAAAAGAAGAAAGGAAAGGATAAATTTTCATAGATAAATAAGCGAAAATATTTTTTGCATGTAATTTTATGAAATATGTAAACTTTATGAGAAATTTTTCATTATTTGGAAATGAGTTATAAATTTGTTGAAATTAAGAAATGAATTGAATCAATGATATAAGAAGATATAAGCTGTGGAATTGGAAGAAGTACGACGAGTGTTGAAAATGTGTTATAGTTAGCGAAATCTTAGCAAATTATTCAGAAATATTTCACTCCTGATCATTTCACCTTTGACCTTGCTTTATTTGTTCATTAACATCGATCATTAGAAATAATTCCATCATTCTTCTCATTTGATAATTACATTTAATATTAATTTCGCATTGATTATATGGTTGTGTTTGAAAAAATTCAAATACGATATTGATATTAACATTCAACAATAAAAAGTGGAAAAAGTTAAACTAGATGAATAATAAAGGTAATTATATCAATACAATGATGTATAATATAATATAGCAATGCAGAAAATAAATGGGAAATGATAATATATCAGGAAAAGATCAACTATGATTGTAGCAGCAAAATGATTTATTCCAATATGTAATGCTATTTTTAGGATTACATATCGTCATAAATGAAAAAATGAGAATTTTCGAGTTATCAATGATAATAATATATCATTGATAATAATGTAAACTTTTTTATCATAAATGAGAATTTTCGGGTTATCAGTGATAATAATAATTTCTTTTAGCGGATGTTCTTATCATTATAGTCTATCATGCGTATAACTTAGATAATTTCATATAATCAGGTCATAAAAATCGAAATGAATAAGGTATCGTTTTGATAAAAGAATAAAGAAATGATATTTGTCAAAAATATTTTGAAAGCAAAAATTATTATTACTAAATTAAACTTGGAGTAAATTGATAAGATATTGAATGATAGAAATGATATGAAAGTATTCTATTATGTTCAGTGATACTTCTTTCATCTTTTTCTTCCTTAATAATATTTTCTAAATCGAAATTATAATAATTTTAAAGTAAATAAGAAATTAGAATTTAAAAACTAACGATTATAAATTAAGAATTTAGTTCTTAAATTGCTTCAGAATCTCCCTTAGTTTTGCTGATCATAATTAAAAATAGATGCAAATCGCATTAATTAAATTTTAACATAAATTGATTCCATTTAAATTTTTAAACATACGAGATAATTCGCAATAGAATTATTGGATTATTGATGTGTATCGTTTGTTTGATAAATAAACATATAGAGAGACAGGAATCAAAAGTAATGAAATTCGAATTGCCCTAAAAATTATTTAATCTAATCAATAATTTGTATCTTTTAATATTAGATATTTGATTTTCCTTTTATTTTTTATATTGTTCACAAATTAATGATGAAATTAAAATAAAAGATCATTCCCTTCTTTTTCTCAAATTACTTCCCGTATTTCTTATCCACTGATAAGCAATTCAGGTGTTATTAATTATCATTTCTATTAATCGTAAGCAACATTAAGAGAAAGGTATGTATGACACATTGTTACATACAATAATGATTTTCCGTTTCTCTGATGGAAAAAGTCAAATTTCAACATTTGATTGAAATTGTTTTAAAAATTAAAACGATTTAGTTAATCATCAATTTTGTTATTTTTAATTTGTATAGAAATTTTCTGCAACGAAAATTAAAAATGTTAAATCGAAGCTTTTCTTAGCTTTTCTTTTGAAACTTTTTAAAATTCCTTCTTTATTTTATTGTTTTATTATTCGTAATTATCAATGAAAAGAATTGATGATCGAAGAAGTCCAATTAATTGGAAATATTATTTTACAACTAAATGAAATTAAATTTTTTATATTTTCTATTTTCAAATTATATTTTATATTTATATTTTATATTTTATATTTTATTTTATTTATTTTTATTTTTTAAAATTTTAATTTTATATTTTTTTATTTTATATTTTGTTATATTTATAATTATATTTTCAAATTATTATTTTTATATTTTATTAGATTTATAATTATACTTTCAAATAATATTTGTCAATTGTTCCTCGAATAGCTTCAAATAATATTTTAAGTTAAGCGTTGGATTAATACTTTGAGTTATTTATTATATAATTTAAATTTTTGAATCAATCGTCTTCTAAAGGGTAGCTCATTTTCCCGACTTCACTTTATAACGGTGAAAGTATAGTCTGAGTTATTTATTATATGATTTAAATATTTGAATGGAATTAATTGCCTTCTAAAGGCGGTTCTTTTTCCCAATTTTACTTTATAATAGTAAAAGTAATCCAAACGTTTTATTATTCCATCGATAACATTTCTCATCCAATTTCAATCTATTTTTTTAAAACAAAATTAATTAATCAATCTTTTGTTTTTCATTTCTTTTAAGGTATTAAAAATTTTTTGAATGAAAAATGATAATGACTTTCTTCATTATGTAAATTTAATATTAGTCTAAAATTTCAGTTCAATTTTAGGATAAAAAAAATCTATTAAAATGAAGACGAAAAAATACAACGATAATACAACAACGAAATGTAATATCTGAGGAAGTTCTTTTTCGTTGAAATTTTCCTTACTAATTAAAGGTTTAATATTTGGATATTTTGTAAAGAATTTCTATTTGAAATTTATAACGAAAAAATTTTTCGATTTCCTTATTAAAAGGAAAATTAAAAAAGTGTGTAATTTACTCATTCATTAATTAAGCTGTTTGGTAAAGTTTTAGCTGTCACTTATTTAATTGAATTATTACAAAAAATAAAAGTAATTCATTTTAAAGAATAAACACTTCGATAACTATAAAAATAGATTTGCTTGGTTTTACAAAATTTTATTATTTTTTCCTTTTAATAAATTATTAGCAAATTTTAGTTGCATATTTTAACATTATTCGCTAGCTGTCATTAATGAATTAAATGCAATATAATTGTTTGAATGTAATATAATTCGAATATAATATAATTTGAGTATAATACAATATAATATAATATAAAATAATAATAATATAATGTGATAATATAATATAATATAATATAATTATAATTTTGTTTGAATATATAATATAATAATATAATAATATAATATTATAATAATATAATTCCTTTTATTTGTTTGAATTTAATTTCGAATGTAATCATTCTTAATTTATATGCAAATTGAAACTTCTCCTTATACTATATATTATTGAACTTTATGCTTCCTAAAAACTTTTTTTCAATAACTTTCAAGTGATCGCTTTTACATTAATTATTTGAAAACTTCTATTTTCACAATATTATTTTAATTTCAAATTTAATAAGTAAATAATCGATTTTTAGCGATAAGACAAATGAATAATTTAAATTATAAATTTTTAATTTTATTTAATTAAAAATTGAAGATATTTTCTGAAAATAACTGAATGAGAAAAAAAAAATGGAAGAAACAATTGAAATTAAAATTATTATTAATTAATGAAATTTTATAATACATTTATTTAATGGATATAAAGAAAAAAAGATACTAGAAAAAAAATTTATAAAATAAATTGTTAAAGTAATTTTAGGCTAATTTGAAACGTTACAAAATTGACAGCCATTTCAATTATTGCAATTTCAATTGTAAAGCAATAATTTTTTTGATTGTTATGTTGACAGCCATTTTAATTATTTTCGAAACAAAATTGATTTGAATTTAAAACAATGATTGAATAAATGGCATATTTTATATATATTTTGAAGTAAAATAGAAATTTTCGAATAGCATTGGATGGAAAAAGAAATCAATGAAGTATAAGCTGGTAAGAAATTATTCACTCGTTGTCAATATGTAAACAAACTAATTTATTTTTAGCTCTATTTGTTCCATTATATTTATTATGTTCTTTTTTCAGCACATTTTCAGCAGTCCGATATTTCACTCACTTTCGACATTCAAATTATTATGTAACATTTTTTTTTGCAATTACGACATGACCTTTATTTCAATTATGACATGACCTTTACTTCAATTACGATATGACCTTCACTTCAATTACGATATGACCTTGCCTTCAATTACGGCATGACACTTTCCTTATATAAAAAAAAAAATAAAGGTATGACTAGGTAATTTTTTTAACTTAAAAACTTTTGAATTTTATTAATTTTATTTTTATTAATTAATTTTTGTTAATTAAGAAATGCAATGATTGTACTTATAGAAAAATACGAAATTTGATAAAGTAAATAAACTTGAAAGTAATAATAAAATAAATAAATTTAAAAGTAATTAAAACTAATTGTCGTAAATAAATTTGAAAATAATTATCATAAATAAATTTGAAAGTAATTAAAAATAATTACCGAAGATATGCAAAAATAATACAAATTGAAATTTTAGTTTAAAATTAAGTGAAAAAGTGATGACAAAATAATTTAAATATATTATTCGATTTATTGGCTGGCAATAAGCATTTCTTCTTTTTAATTAAAAATTTAAAAGATAAAAAATATTAATTTTATTATATATTTAAGAAATAAAACAGAATAAAGAAATATTATTGAGTAGAAATGAAATAGAAGAAAAATTTTTACAAATATATAAATATTTGAACTTTTCATTAAAAATATTTGAACTTCTTTAATTTAAATTAGTATACAGGTAAGTGAATTTTAAGGTAAGTGAATTATAAGGTAAGTGAGGTGAGTGAATAAAATGAATTTACAGCTGGTAATAATTCCTTTTTTTGCTTATCTCTCATTCCTATTTATTGGATTTAAATTTAAATGAGAATAGCTGTTCATAAGATAAATGAAAGGAAACTGATCAAGCAGGATAGATGGATTCTGAGAATAGCTGTTCATAAGATAAATGAAAGGAAACTGATCAAACAGGATAGATGGATTCTGAGAATAGCTGTTCATAAGATAAATGAAAGGAAACTGATCAAGCAGGATAGATGGATTCTGAGAATAGCTGTTCATAAGATAAATGAAAGGAAACTGATCAAACAGGATAGATGGATTCTGAGAATAGCTGTTCACAAGATAAATGAAGTAAAACTGATCAAACAGAACAGGTGGGTTCGTTCATCTTTTCATTTACAACAATTTTCCTATAAGCGTTTTTATTTATAAATAAAAGTTAAATTTTGAAATGAACCTTTTATTTGAAAACCTTCTTTGTAAAATATGTTAATTGCCAAATTAATTAAACTTAGTGTTATCATTTATCAGATCATTATTTCGAAGTTTGACCTAAAACGATTATGTATGAAAAGCTTTACAAAATGTAATAATTGTTAGTTAAACTATTAATGACACTTCTGTCGATGTTATTTGAAGCTAATTTTGCTCAAAGATAGAAAAGCTCTTTTGTTACCACCCGTACAATAATAATATTTGCATTAATTATTAATTAAAAAAAAAAGGTAAGAAAAATATTAATTCCTTTAGCAAAGACAAATAGGTATGAAAAATGAAACATTCTGACAAACTTCAAAATCATTAAATGTTTGATTGTTGTTTAATTCAATAGACAAAAGATTATTCATTTTAATTCTAATAATTAATATTGGCATTATTCACCTATTTCAATAACATATTATTGATAATATCTGTTGTTATTGTATTTTGCGTCAGTGAATTTGCTAATTTTGCAGTTGAAAAATATTCTCGCACTATTACATTTAATTAGATATGCCGATCATATGAATTGGAAAATTTTGTTTATAACTGCAAAATTGTGAAATTGTGAAATTGCAATACTTGCAAGTAGAAATCTTTTAGCTAAATAAGAGAACAGTATATTTTCATATCATTTAAATGTATCGTAGTATTTAACAGATAGAAGTCTTTACCAGAAGTTAATAGTAACGTTAGTAAGTTATAAGTAATGTTTGTAGTTAGTAACGTTTGAAATCGTAATTGCAAAAATAGTAAATTAAATTTCAAAATGGGAAAATGAAAAGATGTCATTCAAATATACTACAAAATAAAAAAGTATAAAAATATGGCAATAATTTCAAAAATTAAAAAACCTTAAGATAAAAGGAAAAATTCAATAAGGTATTATTATATATAATGTTGAAATAAAGCATTCACAAAATGATTCGTTATCATAACATTGAGTACAATGGATGAAATTTAAATTATTATCAATAAGTAAATTTGTTGCTTTATTAATTATCATTTCAAATATAGTTGAAAATTATAAAAACATAAAGGAGATAAAGGTTAACTGATTATTTGATAATGGTTATTACTATATCCATCAGACCATTATCAAATGATAGTGACAGTCAATATCAAAGACTGATATTCTCCAGTAGGTTTTGGGATATTTTCGTGGTAATATAGAATTAATCAATTCCCAAAATTATATTGAAATAATTTGTAAACACAAACAGAAAAGATAACATTTTTTAAAACTTTCCATTATATTATAATTTAACTAAAACAATAAATTTTATAATAATATTGAAATACTTTTAAAATAATGTAAAGTTAATTAAAGTAATTTTCAATTTATCCTATCATTCCATTTTATCACTATCATTATCAATAAAACTGATGATCTTACGATCAGTGTAATTATCATCAATAATGGTTAAGCTTATAATCAGTAATAATTAAACTTATAATTTTAATAATTCCTTTTCATTTCTATTTATACCTTATTTATATTGTAAAAAAACGGTTCACTGAAGGATTTATATTTCACTATCATATCATTTTATCGAAACATGTTACTATTTTAAATTATATGTTATTCAATTAATGAAAAATTTAGTCATCGAAATTTTGCTAATTAATTTAATTCTATGAATTTTGTCCATTTTGTTTTTTTTTTGCTACTGTTTACTATAATTATGCAATTAACATAAATTACTCATTGCGAAACATTCATTGAAATTGCGAAATATTCGCTCAAATTGCGAAACATTCATTGAAATTGCGAAATATGAATTTAAATTGCGAAATATTCATTTACACTCCAATAAAATTCGCAGAGAATATTTTTGCAATAAAGTAATTTTAAATAATATTATTACTTAAAAATAAATATGCTATATAAAGTAGAAAGTAATGATAAAGCGAAGGATGAAAAGTAAAAGATGAAAGAGGAAGAATTGTCGAATGAGGAGGAGACATTTGTAACGACGGATCGGAGAAGCATTTAAAAATTCAATATTATCCTATTCTTTGCGTTTGCTAAAATTTCAAAACTTTACACTTTTGCTACTTTCATTTCTTCAGCTTAAACAGATAGTCAAAAGAATGATAGAATTCATTTAATTAATTTAATTTCATTTCATTTCTTTGTTTTTTTTAATGAAAATTTTCTTTGAATCATTTTTTTGCAGCAATTTCTTCTGTTCATTACTTTTCAAAATTTAATTTCACTCATTAAAATTTTTGAAAAAATAAATTTTCTTATTTCTTATAAAACTAATATATTTAGCAATATCTTTTTTTATTAATTAGTAAATATTATATTAATTAAATAATTATTAGCAATAATATATTATAGTATATTATTCAACAAGTGTCTAAAATATATAGTAAATAAAGTTTTGATAATTTAAATCATTTCCTTATCAATATTAATCATTTTATTTGAAACTTTAAAAGTTGTAAATAATGCTGGAAAAAAAATTGAAATTTTAATATCAATGATCGATAATTGACCGAATGATGTTTCAAATATTAACTGCATGAAATGGAGGAAAAACCAAAAATATCAGAAATGATATCTGGTATCACTGAAATATGTATATATATATATATTACAGTATCAGTATCATAGAAATTGAAATATATATATTACAGTATCATCGAAATATAATATCTTTGACACATTAAAAATTTATTTGGAAAATTTAATAATAAAATTAATTTCAAAATTTAATAACAAATCAATTAAAAATTAATTTCAGAATTTAATAAGCAAAAGTTTAATAATAAAATCAATTTCACTAAAATGGAAAATAGCATAAAGAAGAATTTTAGTTAAAGAAAAATGAAAAGTTTGACAAATTTTGTTGAATTCTAAATTTAGGCAATATTTAAATTTAATAGAATAGAGGGAGGAAAAATGTGAGGATATGCAAAGTTATTGATTTGGGACTATTTTATGAAAGTTTTCGAGTCGAAGGTTTTTTATACAATTCACTTCTTCAAAGGCTTTTCTTCATAAAAGCTATCACTTCTATGGCTTCTTCTGTTAAGAAGGAGCTCAAGAAAGAAAACATGTATCCACTGCTTTTTGCGAAATTACTAACACAAGAGATATTTTGTATAATTAAGAAATAATTAGAAAGCGAACAATTGCGACATTTTATACGAATTGATCGTTAAGCCTCTAATTTTCAACAATTTATTTATTGTGTTAATTAGCAAATTTAACAATTACAATTAGGTAATAAGAGTTGTAAAGCACTGTTTCTATTAATACCTTTTTGCGATATTACTAGCACAAGAGATATTTTGTATAATTTAGAAATAATTAGAAAAAGCGAACAGTTGCGACATTTTATTCGAATTGATCGCTAAGCCTCTAATTTTCAACAATTTATTTATTGTGTTAATTAGCAAATTTGAACAGTTCCAATTAGGTAATAAAAGTTGTGAAGGTAATTATTTGGCAAAAATTTGATATTGCAGTAAAATGATGGAAATTAAATTATCGTACAAAATTTTTAAATTATTTTATTAGAAATTAATTAAGAAGAAGTTTAATTATAATAGAAAGTATTTGATTAATGTTGAAAAAAACTTTAAAGTAAACAAAAAAGAGAAACAGGTGGAAGTTAAAGAGAGGTGGAAATAGCTGTGGAACTTCATAAATTCCCAATAGCTGTGGAACTTCATGAATTGCAAATAGCTGTGGAACTGCATAAATTGCATATAATTTATTGGTTAGAAATATTAAGAATCAATTGGCAATAAGTGATAGCTAAACTTTTTTATTTAAATAATATTTTAAATTTAATAATTGTTTTTATTTAATCACTTTTCTAATTTGTTGCATAAGCTACTCAAAGAAATGATATTGAAATTTATTATTGGCAAAATATTTAATATCCGTTTTTAAAATATTAAATTTTTTTTACAGACATTTTCAGGTGCTAAAATTTGAGACGATAAATCCAAAAGCACCTTAACAGCGATCTTAAATGTTTTGTGACTATACTTTGAAGTACTAAATTTTCTTTGCAATTCAAATATTTTCAGGTGGCAAAATTTGAGACGATAAATCCAAAAGCACCTTAACAGCGATCTTAAACGTTGTAATTATACTTCGAAACATTTGGCATTGATATGAAATTTGGATAGGAATTGAAGTCATTTTATTTCTAACCCTAAAATATTATGATGGAATGTTAAATAAAACAGTTGCATGAAAAGAATTATAATTTATAATTATAATTTATTGATAATATCAACTCATAAGGGTCTCAATAAATACGGTTTAATTCAACCTGAATGCCAATTAAAATTCAAATTTTACCGTAATTTAATCAGAATTAATTTACTTAATTAATATTTGTTGTATTTAATGAATTTTAGATATTTTACCACAATTTTTTCCAAAAAATTTTTTTAGGTAATAATTAATTTTCATTTTGTTTTTTCTTAAATTACTCATTCTTTAATATCACGGAATTTTTAATTCGATATTTTTTCCCTTTTTTTCAATATCCGATGACTCATATGAAATTTATATGTACAATAGATAGATTATGCAACAGTCTATGTGTGTGTGTGTGTAGTATATATATGTATGCATATGTATATGAGTGTTTGCAGTTGGTATGATATTGTGCAACAATGTCCGACGATAAAAATGCCGTGACATTCGATGACCGATGCAACAGTAATGCTACTGGTCACTAGCATCTTTCTTATGAATCAAATTATTTATAATCTGATCGAATTATTAACCTTTCAAATGATTCATTTACATATTAAAATTTTTAGCTAATTTTATTTTTATGCGATTCATTTTATATGAATAGAAAATAATAATTAAACTAATTGAAACAATTAAAAATAATAATTAAAACAAGAAATAACATATAACATAATAATTAAAACAAAATTTAATAAAATATATACTTCCAACTTCTGATAAATTTAATTAACTTAAAACAATAAAAATTATTAAATCGTTTTTTTGCAAAGGTATAAAAATAACTTTTATATATTTTATGAATTCAAAGGAAACAGTGAATTTCAATTTAAATTTACTGCAAATTTCAATAATTTCTTTTTGCATAAATCAGCAAGACATATGGAAACACTGCATTCAAGTGTTGAAAATTTTCCACATGTAACTTTTATGAATGGAAATATTACATTTAGGTGTTGAAAATTTTCCACATATAACTTTTATGAATATTTTAGGGCGAAACATTAGAAGCTAAGTGAACGATGAAAAATAATTCAAAGCAAATCATTTATTATATATGCAAATTGTGAAACATTAAGTGATTATTTAATAACTAAAATTCTAATTGAAAATGCTTGAATTAGTGACAGCAATAAAGTTATGTTTTTCTTTTGTGACAACTTAAATAAATGAAAAATAATTTCAAACAGTATATATTCTTATAATACTTCTTATTGTTGTATCTCTCTAATACATATTACTTTAAATTAAATAAAAGTTAAAATTAAACCTTACATTTTTATTTTGAGAAGTTAAAGACAGTCAGATAATCTTATCTAATTTTGTCTGGCAAAAAATGTCACAAAATTTAAAGGAGGGTGACAAAATTGAACAAATATTCAAACAGAGGATACGACGATTTATTATACGTCCAATTATGGTATGCAAGGTAAGTGAACTTTGACCTATTAAAATAGGATTAAATCTTTCAACTAACTGCATCATATATCGCTATTTTACTGATCCATTTAATGTTTCAACGAAATAATTCATTCGAAATTATTTTTGATAATTTAATTCAAAATCCTTATTAATTAAATTTAAATATTATTTATCAAATTATCTTTGCTATTAATAGACTATACTAAAAAGTAAATCATATTATTGTAATTCTTATCTAAAATTGATTTTGTAAGTAATCTTTTCCACGTAAGATTTGTTGCTAAAATAATTAAATGTACATGTTCCAATTCTTTTTTCAATACATCAATTTGCGCCCGTAATGCATCATTCTCTTGTTCAAGCGCAATCATACGAGTACGATTTTTTACTTCTTTATCATGACGTGCTTGACGTGACCTTCGGGCAGCATCATTGTTGCGAATTTGTCGTAATTTTTTTCGTTCAAGCTATAAAAAAAAACAGTTTGAAATTGATGAAGTGATTATTCAAATTCTTACTAATTTATCAAGTAATTTGGAAATTACTGATAGTTGTTTATAATCATGAAATATATTCGATTATGTATATCACGTATTATATAATTTATGTATTACTAATTTATCAAGTATTTTGGAAATTACTGATGCTTGTTTATAATCATAAAATGGATTCGATTACGTATTTCACGTAATTTATGTAATTTATGTATCCACTTGATTTATTCGAATTATCTTAATAAACTTTTTTCAATACTTGCAAAATATTCGTGAGAAAAAGGAACTTCAACAATTATTTTATCAAATGAATGAAAGTTAACAGTTACGAAAAGATGATAATCCCTGCAGGAATGTATTGTCTATGCCATTTAGTTAAATTATTATCAACTTGAAATGATAATTCAAATTCTATCTTAATCAGATTAAATATCTATTTTCTCATCAAGCAATAGATCCACGATTTTCTTTTTATCCTTTCTTTTTTTTAATTAATTATTAAGATAATTACTAATTTCTTGAATTAGAATTTGTGTTGATTAAGTAATTTGATATAATTAAAGTCTATTTTAATTCAATTAATTGGAAATTTTAAATTGAAGGAAGCTAAAATCTTTAAGCTAAAAAATTTTAAAACTATTTCAAATTTGTTTACTTGTTGATTTTAGAAAAAAATATTGCAATTTCAATGTTAATAAACTTACTGCAGCATAATCGATTTTGTTTCCTTCAATTTCTTTACCATTACTGATTGTTATGTTACTGAAATGATTAATGATAATTTACAATATTTAGAAACAATAAAACTTTTTTTCAATTCAAAACTTCAAAGAAAAACGTTCCAGCTTGATTTAAAACTTCAAAAATTAGAATTACGAAGTATAACATGAAGATCATCAAGTATTTTCGCAATTTCATCCTATTCGTTAATATGAAAATCATAGCATTTTCGCAAGTACTTTCGCAATTCCATCCTATTCATTAACATGAAAATCATAGCACTTTCGCAAGTACTTTCGCAATTTCATCCTGTTCGTTAATACGTAAATCATGGTACTTTCGCAATTTCATTCTACTCGTTAATATGAAAATCATAGTACTTTCGCAAGTACTTTCGCTATTCGCTTACATGCAACATTCTGAATTCTTTAATATTTCAAAATATTTTTCTAAAATTTTATTCTTAATGAATGAGAAAGAAAAAGAGCAAAAAAGGATAATAAAATTATTTTCTGATTGAATGAAATTCTTTTTCATTTCTTTTTCGCCTTTTTTTAAATTTAGCATTTTCTTTAGACAATTCCAACATTTCTTCTTTTACAACTATTAGCAAAAGTTTTGTTTTTAATTTGCAATAATTTGTGGAATTCAAAAATGAATATTTTACTTACCTGAAATCCAAAATATTGCATGATGAATGCAAATCGCTCGGTGAATTCAACATTGTATTATTACAAAGTTGCATTGACCTGAAAAGTATATTATTACAAATTTGCATTCACCTGAAAAATATAAGTATATTATTACAAATTTGCATTCACCTGAAAGATATAAGTTTATTATTGCAAAATTGCATTCACATGAAAGATACAAGTTTATTATTACAAATTTGCATTCACCTGAAAGATATAAGTTTATTATTGCAAAATTGCATTCACATGAAAGATACAAGTTTATTATTACAAATTTGCATTCACCTGGAAGATATAAGTATATTACTACAAATTTGCATTCACCTGAAATTTAGGTAAAAAATGATATAAGTAAATGAAAATTATTTGATTTAATTATTTAATTGTTTCTTAATATTTTCAGTGGACAAAAAAAAGTTAAAAGATTGGATTTGAAAAATATAGCAAAAGAAAGATTATTACGATTAAACAGTAATCAAATGATTTTCTTCTTTACTTATTTATTAAGTTTGACTACAGAATAACTGATTATAATTAAATATAATCAGTATTGATAAATTCGAAAAATGAAATTATGATATGCAAGAATTTTTAGCGGTAAAATATTATAATTAAAATTTCAAATTTATATTAGCAAATTAATTTATATCAATAAATTTAAATAAAATTGTTTAAAATATTATTTATAAAATATGCTTATAAAATTGCATAAATAATTTATGAAAATGAATTTAAATGAAATTCAAATTTTTGCAAGAAATCAAATACACGATTATAAATTAACTGAGAAGATGAAAAAGAATGTATTGAATGATATAGCATAGTTGCTTTAGTGTAGTAAGAATAATAATAATTCATCATTGAATTTGAAATGATGGATATGAAAAAATATGTATATGACACGAAAAGAAAGATATGAACGGTACCGACCTTCATGTCATCAAAAAAGCTTACGGTTGACCCAATCGGTACTTACGTAACAGGTTGAGAACTATTCCACAAAATAATATTCCTTCACCGACAATGCATCGTATTACTACCATTATTTGATTGCACCACATATCAAGAAAGATGCAAGAACTATCTTAAAAGTTCACATCATCTATTTTCCCTCCCCTTTGCTTCATCCTATCCCTCAATTTTTGTAACACCTAAATAATTCATGCAATGTAAATTTTGAATTTCAAAATTTAAATATATGCATTTAAAATTATACATTTCAAATTGCTGATATCACTCTTAAGGTAACACTTAAATAATTCATGCAATATAAATTTTGAATCTCAAAAATATTTAAAATTATTACATTTCAAATTATTGATATCACAATTAAGGATATATAGGATATATATATATTAAGGATATATAATATATATATATAATTAAGGATATATAATATATATAATTAAGGATATATAAGAAAGTATGAAATTTTAAACATTTCAAGTTACTATCTTCAACATTATTATTGTTATCATAGTCATATTTTGCAGTAGAAAAAAGTGATTTTATTTGTAGTTTTGTTGTAACAATAGGGGTTAATAATAATTTAGGAAAACTGATTAACATTAATTTTACTAAAAATTTGCTAAATGATTTCTTTCAATTTTCTAATCATTAATTTTTCAATTTTTAAACCGTTCAATATAATTAAATAGTTTATTACATTATTACATATTTCTCAAGAACAAAAAATATTAAAATGTCAGATTCAAAAAGACAACAGAAATGAAGGCATTGATCAAATTTGCATTTTATTACAATCGCTTATTATTATTTACTACCAGTCCTCAATTATATCGGAAAAAAATTTCTGTGGTGGGATCAAAGTTTTCATAAGCTTAGCAATGTAAGTGTAGCGTTAATTGCAGTTTGCCTTTTTCCACTTTCATTCTTTATGTTTAAATTGAAGATCAAGTTTGAGATAAGTTGTCGAAGAGTATATGTTGTTTATTGAGAACAGGAAAAGTAGCATGAAAATTATGATTGAACGGAATTTAGAAATTATTAATATCGGTTTATTAAGTTTTATTTTTATCGTTCTTTAGTTTTTATAAACAATTTTTTCCGATCTTTTGTTTTTTAAGTTTCCAATTTTTTTCTTATATCTTTGCTTTAACTTTTAATTTTTTTTATAGAGTTTTATTTATATTTGAACTGAAGTTTTTTTTTATCACTTGATATTTAAATTTGAACTAATTTCTTTTACTCTTTCTTGTTTCAAGTTGAGAAACCTCGATTCGGACTATGACGACTGCACTGAAAGTTTACCTTAACTTGTGGTTCAGTACTTAGCGATTTCTTAATCCAAATATTAGACTTCTTTCCGGTTTGCTAGTGAAATTCAAATTAATTTTCTTGCTTCATGAAAATGATTAATTTGGATTTCAAGAGCATTTTGAAATTTTAATTAAACTTTCATCTAAATTCGATTTGCGATAAACTTTCTACCTGAAAACTTTTCAAGGTGGATAATTGTTGTGTATTGCGACAGTTCGATGTTTTCAGGATTATATGCGTAAATAGCGTTTATCTGTGTACATATACAATGAATGAAGAAATTGCGGCTTTCTCCAAGATCTCGAAGGAACTTAGAGGATTTATATAAATTAGGAGTATGCGATAAAAAACACAAATAATGAATATATATCGAGTGCTGATATTTGCCGCATTTGTATTTATTTCTGCGACAAGTGTATTACCGTGGAATTTATTTATAAATGCACATGAGGTATTTTAATGTTGCCATTGCAAATAAATAAAGTGATATGAAATGAAATAGATAAGAGCAGGGCAGTTGTCTGGATCTGCAAATTTAGGCGATGTCATCTCTCGGTCTGCAGTCAGATGAATGGTTAAACTTATATATTGGACAGATTGCTTTCTAAGTTATCTTCCCAAAAAGTATAATATATAATGCCTAAGTTGTTTTTTTTGGAAAAAAAGACTAATGTTTTTCAGTATTATCGCTACAAGCTACGCAATGTTACCGAAAATACAACTTTAATTGAAGAGAAAGATGTTGATACCGAATTGCAGCGTTCCTACGAAGGGTGGGTTACCCTTACAGCTGGTGTTTCATGCGCTCTTGGTTCAGGAATAAATTTTTGGGCAACAGGGAGGTATGATTCTTGAATTTCTTATTTTTTAAAAACAACTCGGACTTTTACATTTTATTTGCGTCGAATTTTTGGTGTTAATAGTTGTTGAAATCGTGAGAATTTCTGGCTGTAAGAAGTATAGAGGTCATAACATTTTTCAATCTATAATAGTTTAAGAATCTATGTACCAATAACAGCTATGTAATAAACTAGGATGTTTAGATGTAACTGTTGTTTAGGTTTTTTCGTTCAAATTGCCTGATCTTAGTTTGCAAGCTATCTTGGTGTGTTTGAGACCTCGAAAATGTATCAGGTTATGTATACTTCTGATGAAATGTTCAAGACAAGATTGATTTCAACAAGAAAGTCCTTGTTGTGTTTTCTATCAAAAAAATTTTCCTAAAATTTCTTTTTTATATTGGGATATTCATTACGAATTCGAGCAGGTCATATGGTCGTGCTATTGGCACTTGTTCCTACAGTTTTATTGACATATATCAATACTGATTCATGTATGCTTCTCCAGTTCTTTTTATTAATATTATTATATCATGTTAATATATATTCAATACAATCATGCCATATTATTTATAGCCCAATTAACTTTTTTCTGTATTTCGATGTTGCTCGCTTCATTAGCCAGTTTTGGTTCTATTGGTTTGATTGCTTGCGGCCTTTTGGGATTTTCAGCGAAGTTTCCGTCTGAAATTGTAATTTTTCTTCTTTCCTTTGAAATTTAGGGATCTGTTGTTTTGAATTTTTTCGTAATTTCTGAAATTTATCATTCTCGTAAATTTCAAAATTACGTAGATTCTTGTTTTTTTTTCTCTCTTAATAGAAATTTTGGAGTGCTTTGGATACTTCGGTTTACATTTATTTATGCGTTTTGAATATTGTTTATTTCTGTTGCAGATACAAGCAGTAATGATTGGTCAGTCTGTGGCTGGGATCTTAAGTTCGCTGTTGAGCATTGTTTGCCAAATGTTAGTAGCTAATGCACTTGTGAATGGTCGTTTATTCTTTGCAATTGCCTTCATTTGGACTCTTTTGAGTGTATTTTTTTACGAATTATTGATTCGGTCGAAAGAAACCGAATCGTACAGCCTCACCAACCAATTGTCTGATCAACAGCTTCTTGGTATTTTTTCTCTAAATTTCCAAAATTTCTCTTTATGTCTAAACTGTTTTATCTCATCTATTCTACGGGACACTATGGTTTTTCGCTGAGTATTCACTTATTGGTACGAGTAAAGAGAAAGATTTTTTTTTGGAGATTTTCCTGTTTTTTAATTCACAAAAGGTTGAAAAGTGCTTTAATTTAGAATATGTATTATACATATTGGAATGCAAAATGTGAATTTGATATTTCAGATAGATAGTAATAGTGTCATAAAAAAAACAAGTAGTGCTGCTCAATTCAAGCTGAATACTAAATTTTATGTGTTTAGATAGTGTAGATAACACTTTCGAGGCGGATGAATTTTCGCTTCATTTGCGTTCGGTGGAAACTCATTCGTTGTGGAATGATGCAAAACAAATATGGAAAAAAGTAAGTTCATAGGATTATTTGGTGTATCCCACTTTTATAGTTCTTTGCTATTTTCTTGGCAAATGAAAAAAAGCAAGAAATTCTTGAAGGCTTATCTTTTCGCTCGTCCAGTGCTATCCGTCCATATTAAAACGGAATATAGGAATGTAATAATGAATTCCTAATGTCTCGCATTTTCTAAAAAAATTTACTATGATGAACTGCTATCATTATTTTATTTCATGTATTGTGCTATGCTTATCGAAAATTATTTACTGTATGAAGTAATATCATCTATTTCAGACTAAGACGGAGTGGTGGGCTGGTTTTATTGTTTTTCTCGGTACTATGACAGCTTTTCCAGCCATATCATCGTTAGTTCAAACAACTGCGAAAAATTTGATTTGGAAAGGTAATTATATTAATTTCATATCCGTTAACTTCTGCAAAGCTAATGCCAAAATTAAACACGATATAATTAAGCTGGTTCATCAAAAATTAGGTATAATTTGCTCGAACAATAAGTTATTACAGCAAAATAAATACACAGTAATATAACGCCAAATGGATTAACTGTAATATTGGAAATAGTGGGCTGGTATAAAAGAAATCGAATTAGATTTTGTATGGATTTAAAAGAGTGGCAAAATTAATTTGATATTATTTTGTTAAGAAAATGATAAATTAACGAGTGCCAATAATTACTGGCTTATTTCGAAATCTCCCATTGAAGTCTTCGTTTGCAGATTATTTTTCATCTCTCGCATGCTTCTTATTATTCAACTGTGGTGATGCATTGGGTCGTTTGGTCGTGAATTTCGTTAGTCTGGTAAGTTATCAATTTTATTAGCAGTTGAATTAACTAATAAACTGAAATGATTGGTATCATCATTTTCGAAAACGCTTATATTTGGCCACTTCTGGTATGCTTCTTTAAAAGATACGTTGATACAAAATGTCGAGGTAAATTTGATATGCTGACAAGTTGTCGGTAAATCTTGGTCAATAAAATTAATAGCATATTATCGTATGAAACACAAATATGCTAACAGTCTTGATTAATTAATCAGTTAGTTGATACTTCCAAATGCAAAATCGAGTATATATTACGCATAGTTGTACTAGAGAAAATTAAGAAATATTTCGATGAACTCATCAGTGTAATCTATGGTTAAATGCTGAGCTTGGCGAAGATAATAAAGGATTTAAGACTCCAAATACTCCAGAAGGATAAATCTGCATGTTGTATAATACCACGTTACCAATGATTTAGATTAATGAAGAATTATTAAGCTTCCACAATATGTAGCCAGCATAAGATTGGTAGTGATTTAACACGAAGAATTCCGAAATATGTTTTCGAAGTTTTAAGCAAGCAGGATATATTTGTTACCAACTGATTTCATTTGTAACTATTTTCAAATTATGCGAACTGATTTCATTTGGGTCACATCGGCTGACCTAACGAGCATCAGATGCAATGCATTCTAAAATGATTAAATGATTTATAGTGATCCGTATCTGTTTCGGTCGGAATACCTGTGACTCTATTTTCCATAAGATAAAGCTATATTATCGCATGAAACACAAACCGTCATCGTAATCTTGTTTTCCTGCAATTACTGGTAATTTCAGAGTGGAAAAACCTTGATGATGTTGTCGTTTCTTCGTCTTCTAGCTATTCCAGTGTTTTTTTTCTGCAATATTAATCCACGTTATCATTCTGTCACATTATTTCGCAATGACGAAATTTTTATTACAACAATGATTCTCTTCTCCACTTCAAATGGTTTTCTGTTTACAAGAGCAACGATTAATGCGACAAGGTAAATCTTTTTTTTTTTTTGAAAAGCGAAATTCAGCCTTGTTTCGTTTACATATATTATCCTGCCTACGCTTATATGTGGACATATAAAAATGCACACTATATATCATATAATTTCATATAAAAATCCTGACCGCAAACATGCTGATCTGTGCATGATCTGTGCATGTACGATCTTTGACAATGTGCAGCTGTTGTCTGTGTACAGGTGAGCATGTCTGTGATGTGTGTCGAAGTGTTAGAGTAGATTAGACTTAAAATCTAATCACACTTAAGGCCCATTCATCCTTCATTGATTGCTGATTATGCGACCTCCTGATAGGATCTACGAAAGATTTTGTTATAATGTGGGTGAGTTAACGAAAAGGTCATTTCAAGAGCTTTAGCCAATTTTGAAAGAGTTACTGGGTGTGAATCTTAGCTTTTTGACAGCAACCGGCATATCGACGAATGAGCGAATGCTTGCATTGTTATCATCGTTAATCCTTTTTGTTAAATCGATATATAACCGTGTCTCAAGTTATTTACAGTACAGTAGAAGGACGTTGATGCTGTGTTCTCGTTGAGATCCTAGCTTCGTTAAATTAATTTAAGCTTAGGCTAGTAAGCCTAAGTGATATATACATTCCATGCTTCTATATTTATCATTTTTTATTTGATCGTAATCTGGAAAGATCAGGCTATTTAATTTAAATCATCTATTCTTGATGATTAGCCTCAGTTTATTTGATTTCCTAAGACTAATTTTATCTTGTCACCTCTACTCTTCTGCATTAATCTCTAAATGTTTTTCTGATAAAAACAGTTTCATTGCTTTCCTTTAATCTTTCAGCAAAGTACATCCTGAGTTACGTGAATTAGTCGGGAGCATATTTGGATTCATGGGAGTAATTTCAACGCTGTGCGGCTCGCTGTTTGGTTTACTACTTGTTAAACTTTTATGAAAGTTTTGTATCGGTAATAATTTTCTCTCCTTTTAAAAATTTACAAATAAAAATCTTCCAAGTGAGCATTGTGGACGTCAGCATATTTAAATAACGCTGGGAAATGGATTGACTAACATTTCTTCATCTAACATGATCCAATATAGATCATAGTTTGCTACTCACACAAAGAATTCTGCAAGTCTCATTTAGTATAATTTTCTGAAAGTTTGAATTAGTTGAATGTTTCGGCCCAGAGTTTCGACTACTGTGGTGTGAAGTAAAATTCGGGAACGTCTTGCTTTTTAGTGGGACAACAAATTAGGTACAGCAGAAGTTGTGCGATATAAAGATATATCCGTTCATTTTTCATCACTTTTATTCAAGTCATGAGGTAACGACATAAACTCGTCAAATAGCTCATACGGCGTTCTAATCGCTGTTAGTTTTCTATATTTGAATTCGTCTATTCAATTTTCCTCGACTTTCTATCAATATCATTTTTTCTTTACAGTAAGATATCCGCAGACATTGCACGGAGCACTTTACATTACGTTTATTTGATGCGCCATTGATAACTGAATAGACTATCAAGTTGACACGGATTCTCATTTCACTTCAGCATCATATATGCAATTGTTAGATTTCGAGAAGAGATTCTTTTGAGGAAAGTGATTAATCTTTCTGTGATTATTTGATTATTTTTATAATCTTGATAAAACGGGTAATGTTGTCCGATCGTTTTTGTTTATACTTTTTTTCTATATGATGTGTATATTGAAAAATTAATTTTTAGAATATGAAGATATTTTTTCCTTCACTAAAAATGGAAATAAAATTTTTACGTTAACTTAGATTGATAGAGCCTTCCTAAACGATATGCTTGTGTAATTGATCCATATAAGAGATCGATAAATAGTTTTGATAGCTTCGTAAATTTATTTCATTTTTTATAAAAAAAGTTACAAAGGAAACTATCTTCTAATGAGCTATCAATTACTATTCCTATTTCTTAAAATTATTATTTGACATGCATCATTTCACACTCTTCCATTTTATCCTAATTATAATTCATCACATTTTGACAATTGTGATATTCAGATAATACTGTCACTTTATTTGATACGATCATTATCATCAAATGTATAAAAATATCACAAAAATTGACATAGTATTTGGCACATTAGCATAAATTTGAAATGAGCAACTAATGATATCATCAATAATTTGACAAGATTATGTCTATCATTTATTTTTGAGGCATACATTCTTCCTCTTTTTTTTCAACAATACATTTTCAGTTTTCAAATATTCGACCATCATATTTCTTTTTGATGATTACTCATCACAACATTGTCGATCATTCATATCGATCATATTATCTTCTTTTTCTTTTTTCTTCTTGGATTATTTTTGAAATATATCAATTATGAAAACGAAACCATTATCATCATCTATTACGGTATATGACGTTCACTACTATAGCCACCATCCGATTGACTGCTACCACTTATTGGACGACGTTGTTCTTTTCTTAAAAAAGATTTATTAAAATAATTATTTTCAAATGTTTTATAAAATTATCATTTATATCTTTTTTTTCAGACGAATGAAATTTATTTAATAAATTAGTCTACCTAATATATTTTTATAATATGAAAATAAATTCAAGATTAGCTGATGTTATTAATTATAGAATGAATTTGTTTTTGATATCATCATTACAAAGGCACAGTTTTATCTTAGAATTATTATTGTTGTTATTAATTAGTCAAAATACGCAGAATCCTTTGCCTCTTTTAAGTTTTCCGCTTTGCAAATTAAACAATTATCATTTTTTTTTTAAAACAATTATCATTTAAATATCCTATCCTATCGATATTTTAGCATCAGGTGGTAAAATAAATGAGAGGGATTTTCATTTTTCAATCGATAATCTTGTAAGTAAATTCAAATTTCATATTAGTTTTTCATAATGGTTTTATATTAAATTCAAATTTCACATTTATATCCTTAAAAATGCCAAGTTTATTAATTAATATTTGCCCCCAAAAAATTTACGTTAAAATTTCCCTTTACCATACAAAGAGATAGTTTGAAAGAAAAGTATGATTATAAAAGCAATCAAAGATATTACATCAAAACTAGTTGAAATGATATTCCCTGGAGTATTTAACCCCGACGAATTTCATATCTAAAAATAAGTCTTTTAAAGCAACTGTACCGAAAGATAAGATTTCGTTTTTCTTGAAAAAAGAAAACACTAATAAAACGATGAAAAGTTGCTTTGGAAATTTTATCAATTTAAATAATCAATATAATATTAAAAGATAGATATATCGATTAGTTCTCTAATTTTATCCATATATTTAAAGATAGATATATCGATTAGTTCTGTAATTTTTATCCGTATATTTAAAGATAGATATATCGATTAGTTCTCTAATTTTTATCCATATATTTAAAGATAGATATATCGATTAGTAAGTATCATGTATTAAGTATCATGTAAAATAATATCTAAACTAGCAGCACTTAAAATAATACCAACTTCTCTAATTTTTATCCATATAATTAAAGATAGATATATCGATTAGTTCTCTAATTTTTATCCGTATATTTAATGATAGATATATCGATTAGTTCTCTAATTTTTATCCGTACAATCTGCGATATCATGAATGCTTAAGTTATGAATAAAATAACATAATGTGTATCATCAATCAGGAATCCCATTGTTCTTTAATTTCTTACAAAAATATTAAATAAAATTTATCTTTTTTATATTACTCATCGAAAACAAAAAAATGTAAATATAATAATTATCAATGCGAATATAATAATGGAAATGAATTTCCTGTGATACGTAAGGAAGTTATTATCATAAATGATAAAGATGGAAATCACTTCTTGTTGAAGCTTTTTTTTAGTAATCTATTTCATTTCCAATATGACCCAAAATTCAAAAGGAATTAGATATGTAAGCAAATATAAGAGTTTTTCATCGCTATCTCTTGAATTTAGAAATTTTTAATTCAATTAAAAAAATTCAAACTAAGAATTTAGAAGAATCATACGGACGACTGGTTTCATGAATTAGCACTTTATAGACTAAAATTCAAACACATCAAATAAACAGCAATATAGCAATGTACACAAAGCATATATTTAAAATTGGACATCATATGTTTCTTTCTGTCATTTAGATGAATGGAAGTTATAATTTTAGGAAGGCAAAAAATTAGACTGAAAACTTACGCTATTGTGGCGGCCGCTTTACGGATGGATTTAACGAAGTGATTTTTAATTTCCGTTTGACAACAACACAAATGATAGACCGGCTCACGTGCTGAGCCGATATGTATAAGGATGAAGGCATATTCTGATTGAAGTGATTGATTGTTATTTTCGTTTACTTCAACTTCAACAATTGGTAAAATTCGATAAACTTTAGTCTGCAATTAGATTAATTAATAGAGAGTATAAAGAGAGTAAAGGAAATAATTAATTGGAATAGAATTAAATGAAATATGATATATGAGAATAGGATAAAACAAATAAAATTTTAGTAAAAGAAGGCATAATTTCATTAGAATGGATGAATTAATTAATTTATCCCTTTTATGAAATGAATTAATCAAAGGAAAGTTGAGGAAAAATAAATAATTTCTTAATAAATAAGTAAATAAATAAATAAATAAATAAATAAGTAAATAAATAAATAAACAATTTCTTTTCTTAATAAGAATAATCTCTTAATAAATAAATAATCTCTTTTCTTCATGATATTTCCTTCCCATTTTGTTTATCAAATGAAAATGAAACCTTATTTTTGGAAAGTGTTGGGCAGAAAATTAAAATTAAACTGGTGAAAACAAATGCCACGCAAGCAATCGGACGTGATCGATTCTCGGGACAATTCAACCAATTAATATGTGCAAACATTAATAATTGACTAAAATTCATACGTGATGCCTGGAAACAAAAATGAAATTTTTTTCTACAATCTTAAAATGCCATTCAATTGATTTTAATTTTAGACCGGGAAAATCTTAATATTATGGTTAAAATCAATAATTGTATGCCAAAGCATTACATTTAAAACTTTATACCGTATCATATGTAACTATCTGAGAGATAAAGGGAATGTAATATAATCCTTCTAATATTGATTAAAATTAATTTACTGCTCCATTTTTTGATGAAATTTCCTCGATAGTTTGTCCGTATTGCTCCGTTAATCGTTGCATTTCATTTACGTATTCCGCCAAAGCTTGCATTCTTATTAGAGCTTGTTCACATTGCTGTCTTTCTACGGATCCTATAACTATGCGATTTCCAGGATAACAGTAGTAGTGTATACTCGGTGAAGGTAAATTTAAATAAAGTCTATATAAATAAATTCAAATACGACAAATTGATCTTACACTGAAGCATTAAGTTAACATTTCATAGGTAACGAAATTAATTGTTATAAAATGAAAATTCAAGGTTTATTTCTAGGAAATATACCTGTGTATGTGTAACGAAACAAGCAACCTATGTGAATAAGAAATAAAGAATAAAGTTAAAATTAAAAATGCAAATAATGATTTTAAATAGCAAAATGTAAATTGTAATTCTCTTTCTGAGAAGAAAAATAACCTTTAAAGCAGTTATCTTTAATTTGTTGTAAAAAGAGAGGATATTTGAGGACTCGTTGAATTGGTTTAATTAGTAATGATTGAGCACTTTCACTTTGTTCACCGCTAATATTTAATTTTTCCAATCGTGTTGCAATATCATTTAGTTCTAAAATGATCATAAGATAAGTTCTACAATTTATCAATGATATGATAAAATTCTAAAATTTTCATAAGTTTTCTTTTAAATTAAGCATTTAAAAATAAAATGTTAATAATGATTGAAATAGTACAAGTAATATCTGAAAGAATGAGTAAGAACTCAACGAATGTATCGGGGATATTTGAAATTTCATCATCATTTTTAAAAAAAAAAAATCAATCGAAAAAATTTGCATATAATTTGACAAAATGACTTAACCTTTTTTATTCTGTTGAAATCGTAAATATGCAGCTGAATAATCACTATAAATTTTGAATTTACTACATTTGTTGACAAATAAAGCCGAAACACGAATTAATGAATCCTGAAATGAAATTCTAATTAGCTTAATATGAAAATTGCAGAGTTGCTTAAATTTAAATATCAATTTTCTACAACTATTCATTCATTCATGGAAAATAATTTGCTAACAATAAATGAAAATATTTAGCTAAAAATGAATCAGTTCTAATTCGAGATCAAACTGGTTCTTACTCGTAATTGCTGTTGTGAGACTGTAAATGAACGAGCAACATCTCCGGCTGCATCAAGAAGCGATAAGAAGAAGGAAGTTTGAATTCGTAACAAACGATCAGCTGTTTCCAACAGGAGTAAATTCATTGGTTTTAAATATTGATTCACCAACTATAAATGATTTTGTTTTTCATTTAAATTTATTTTGATGTCGTAAAATTTGAATCATACGAAAATTTTGAAACATTTCAGAAATGCATTAGAAAAGGATTAAAACATTAGATATGAATTTTATAATTAGATATGCATTTTATACTTAGATATGCATTTTATAATTAGATATGCATTTTATTTATCAATTAGAATATTTCGTCTAAATGTTAAAAATTAAAATAATACAATTCTTCTACTTATTTTCTCCCTGTGTTTGTTTATACGTAATTTTTAATTGCTAAACTAAATTCAAACATATTTATTTATTCATTGGATTAAATCCCTGTTTAATTATTCAAAATATCTAGTATTGAGAGAGAGAGAGAGAGGAAGAGAAGAAAAAAAGGAAAGAATTAAAACCTTTTGAACATCACGCACGAAATTTTCTTCCGTTGATACAAGTTCATTGATTGTTTTAAGAAGTTGTTCTTCCGCTCCCTCACTAAAATGCGATACCGAAATAGCACCATTGGGAGTTGTATGCCGATATTCTTCACGTCTTGATGGCTTCTCATGTGCGGAACGAGACATCTGACGAAATATATGATCATTTGATGATGACTGATGGTTTCGATGAATACTTCGAGTGGGTGTTGATCGTGCTGATTCATTTTGTTGATCCTATAAATGTAACGGAATCGGAAAATATTCGTAACATATAAGATATTCAGTTATTAAGATTTATTACTAAATTATTCCATTTTGCATAAATTTATATTTCTGAAATTTATTAATCATTCCATACATATGAACAGTAAGCCAAACAGCTTTTTTGTGATTCAAAATTTTCCATAATTTAGGTGGAATTTGTTTACCTTATCAGTTTTATTCGTATTGGATGTAATATCAGATATTCGATCCATACTATGAGAACGGTTTTTTACGGAAGATAGTGGTGGAGGTGGTAGTAATGAAAAACTGCCGAAAGTTGTTGCAACAGTAGTGGTAGTAGTAATACTAGTCGGAGTAGATAACGGTCTTGGTTTGATGTATTGCGAAATGATAGCGTCACGTTTGCGTAGGACGAGATTCTTACCGTGACGTAACAAAATTTGCACTTCTTCAGTACTTTTTAATGAACTAATCAATCGATTATCAACGCTTATCACCAAATCACCTACTTCAACAAAAGTTGTTTTATCACGAATTGCGCGAACTTCAGCCTGAAATTAAAGTTTTTATAAGCTAACTGTGTAAACATTTAATTGAATCTATTATTAAACAAAAATTAGAAACGTTCAAAAGTATGAATTTCACTGTTATCATTGTTATCTTAACTAGCTATAATATAAGCTTTTAACTAGCTATAATATTTCTACTAATAAGGATTAAAACGAAACATTTCCAATTTTTAATTGAAGCAATAAGTATATTTAACTATTAATTTTATTTGTACTATTAATTTTAACTATTAATTTCTCTTTTTTAATTGAAGTAATAAGCAAATTTAACTATTAATTTTATTTGTACTATTAATTTTAACTATTAATTTTTCTTTTTTAATTGAAGTAAACTTTAACTATTAATTTTATTTGTGTATTAAAAAAATCCATTCTTCAAAAATACTTCAAGTAAAAACTGGAAATGTTTTTATCCGGAAATAATGTTGCACTTAATAATTCATTTAAATTATTTCTATTATCCTTTAAATGTTTTCAAGAAGTATAGTCAAATTTACATATATTCAAAAAGGATTTAATTTAGTAACACAGAAATCACGATATGAAAATAATTTTCATAATAAATGGATAAGTAAGAAATCATCTGTTAAATGTGAAATAATCATTATAAATTACTATTACTTCATAAAAATATGAAAGGAAAATAATTTAGACCAAAGAGGGAGAGAGAGAGAGAGAAACAAAAAGTAAACAAAGAAAGAGGAAAAGAAATGTTTAAAAGGGAAAATTTAATGACAGAATAAAAATTGCTTAAATTTTTTAGACAAAAGAATTAGCGAAGTTTTACAAAAGAGAAAGTATTATTATTTTATTTTATAGGCTATAACTAACAATAATATCAGATGAGAGTTTTATGTAAAATGTATTTATTGAAAGACGAAAGAAATTGTTAGAAAATTTAAAGCTAAAATAATTACACTCATATTGATGAAAAATTTTTAAAATTTTCATTAATTTAAAATCAAAACAATGTTATTTATCAAAAAGGGACGATCTTCGTTCATTGAACGTTAATTTCTGTTGTAAAGAAGCAAATATACAAAATATCTACGATTTCGAAATTTTTAAATTATTCCCTTAAATTAATTAATTTTAATTTTTATACCTTTTAAAGTTACATCATGCAGTAGATATTCTTCTGATACCTTCTAAAGCTATATTATGCAAAAGATTTTCTTCTGATACCATCTAAAGTTATATCGTGCAAAAGATATTCTTGTGATATCATCTAAAGTTATATCATGAAAAAGATATTCTTGTGTTACCTTCTAAAGCTATTTATACAAAAGATATTCTTGTGATATCATCTAAAGTTATATCATGAAAAAGATATTCTTCTGATACCTTCAAAGTCATATCGTGCAAAAGATATTCTTGTGATATCATCTAAAGTTATATCATGAAAAAGATATTCTTGTGTTACCTTCTAAAGCTATATTATACAAAAGATTTTCTTCTGATACCATCTAAAGTTATATCATGAAAAAGATATTCTTCTGATACCTTCAAAGTCATATCGTGCAAAAGATATTCTTGTGATATCATCTAAAGTTATATCATGAAAAAGATATTCTTGTGTTACCTTCTAAAGCTATATTATACAAAAGATTTTCTTCTGATACCATCTAAAGTTATATCATGAAAAAGATATTCTTCTGATACCTTCAAAGTCATATCGTGCAAAAAATATTCTTCTGCCACCATCTAAAGCTATACCGTGTAAAAGATATTCATTTTAACAATTTTGAATAATTTTTAGTAAATTGAAACATTTATAATAATACGTGTATTGATTAATATAACATTTACTAAGCACAAAAAACGAACTATATGTAAAGGATAAGGTAATATAGGTCACAACAGATAATACTATTAAGTAAGCCTGTTTGTAATTATCATTATCTTATTCTTTACATGAAACACAAAAGAATTGAAAAGGAGAAAAGTCATTATTTCCTGAAATAACTCTTCCGTTCAAGAATTGAATAATTCATTTTTGGATAGAAAGGATAGAATTTCAGACTAAAAAGAAAGTTGCAAATTTCTTATTAAATAAAAATTTTGGAGAAATTATTGTAAACTCAAAAATTCTTTATCAATATACAAAATGTTAAAGTACCATTTGAAAAAAAATGGATTATAAAATAAACAAAATATTTATTCAATATTTTTCGGTCTCTTTTAACAATTTCCAAAATTTAATCACAATACTTAAATTATCAATATTTTCAAATTACACTCTCTTTTTTTTTTTGTTTGTTTATTTTTCCCTTCTCTGTTTATTCAATGATTGTTGAAAGATGTTGAAAAATTTTTCAACAAATTTTTGCTCATTTCAATCATTTCATTTCTTTCTTATTATTATCATCCAATATTTAAGTGTTATTAAAATTTAGCCTCTAACTAGTTTTGAAAAATAATTTCAGGTAGTAATTTACCTTAATTCCACCACTACTACACATTTTAGCTGATATAGTTAATCCAAGACTTCGCTCTTTCTTCTGCAATCGATAATCTCGCTCTTGTAATCGAACTCGATCACGACCCTCTCTTATAATGTAGTATTTTTCCGGATCAAGTTTTAGCTCTTCGCAAACCTAAAAGGAAAAAACTCTCAACATATCTAATTACTGATAAAAATTTGATAGAATATGCTAGAAAAGTAATTAAGATAAAATAAAATTCAGGAAAAACAATTGATTACCATATGATTTTAATGTTTAGCAATAAATTTAACTCTTTTAATTAATTAAAACATAAATAACTAAATTCTAATTAAAATATTTAATTTGAACTTAAATTTTGAATTATAAAAGAAATAGCAATAAATTTAGCTTTTCTAATTAAAATATAAATAATTAAATTAATTTTAATTTGAACTTAAATTTTGAATTATAAAAGAAATAGCAATAAATTTAACTTTTCTAATTAAAATATAAATAATTAAATTAATTTTAATTTGAACCTAAATTTTAAATTACAAGAGAACATCCATGTCATGAAGCCCAAAGATAAAATTTAATTCATTTTGATATGATAAAAAAAATGAACTCACCTTGCATAAAATTTCACTCACATTATCGGCGCTTGTTTGTTGAAGATATATCATAGAACCGGATGGAAGTAGTACACTTACGGTATCATTAGAAGGTTGGCAATTAAAAAGTGTATGAAGTTGTGAAACATTTAACATCAATTCTTCTTGATGATTCCATAATCTTTTACTACTGAAAACATTGGTAAAGATGAGAGGTTAATTTTAAAACAATAAAGAAATATAAAATGAAAAATTTTTTTAATCTGTTAAGATTTTTACGATCGTTTAAAAAATGCTCGATGAAATTTCAAATTCCCATCTAAAATTTATATTTCGGAAAAAAAAAAATTTTTTAACCTAAAAAAATTTTTACGATCGTTTAAAAATGAAAGAATGAAATTTCAAATTGCCATAAAAATTGGTATTTTAAATGTATGTGATAAACATTTATTTATCATTGCCTGTTAATTAAAAATAAAAAGTTGACTGATAAAAATATTTTTTTATGCTAAATTTCAAATTAACTAAAAATGCTAACATTTGAAATTGTGATTTACAAAGGAAATATAAATGAAGAGAACATATGGCAGCACCACCAAATGAATTTAAATGACGCAGCGTACGTAATGAAATTTTGCTAAGTAATTCCTGAAATTAAAAAAAAATATATATATTAGTAAGTTTTCCTGAAATTAAAAAAATAATAGATTCCTGAAATTAAAAAAGCTAATTTTCCTGAATTAAAAAAAAATTCCTGAAATTAAAAAAATATATAAGTAAGTTTTCCTAAAAATTAAAAAGATAATAATTCCTGAAATTAAAAAAGCAATTCTCCTAAAATTAAAAAAAAATCCTGAAATTAGAAAAACAAGCAATTTTGCAACGAATGCAAAAAAATTTGATAAAACATAATTAAGAATTTTATCGTATATTGAGGTTTTCTTTTAATTTCGCAAATTTACCACTAAAATTAAAATATCAAAATTGAAATTTTAATTTATAAAATAAAATTAATTATATAATTAGAACAGAAATATTTTACTCATTTTAAAATGAACAAAGAGATCAAATAAAATAATGCGACAAATAAATAATGCTATTTTAATGATACCGATGGTGTTGGAAAATTAATATCCGAAATTGCAGCTAAACGATATTTCAATGTAAACAATTGTAATTGTCTCATTTCTAATTCATCGTTTAAATCGCGAGCCAATTCACATTCTGATTGTAACGATCGTAGTGAACGTATTAGCTTTAATGAAAAAATAAAATTGATATGATAAAATTAAAGCATTTCAGTTTTTTCCTTAATTTCAATGAAATTTTTTCATCACAAAAATTATATTATTAAAATAAGAATCGATTAATTAATTAATTAATGAAAATATTGTTTTCAATTAAATAGTGAACGTATTAGCTTTAAGGAAAAAATAGAATTGATATGATAAAATTAAAGCATTTCAATTTTTTCCTTAATTTCAATGAAATTTTTTCATCACAAAAATTATATTATCAAAATAGGAATTGATTAATTAGTAATTAATTAACGAAAATATTGTTTTCAATTAAATAGTGAACGTATTAGCTTTAATGAAAAAATAAAATTGATATGATAAAATTAAAGCATTTCAGTTTTTTCCTTAATTTCAATGAAATTTTTTCATCACAAAAATTATATTATTAAAATAAGAATCGATTAATTAATTAATTAATGAAAATATTGTTTTCAATTAAATAGTGAACGTATTAGCTTTAAGGAAAAAATAGAATTGATATGATAAAATTAAAGCATTTCAATTTTTTCCTTAATTTCAATGAAATTTTTTCATCACAAAAATTATATTATCAAANGAAAATATTGTTTTCAATTAAATAGTGAACGTATTAGCTTTAAGGAAAAAATAGAATTGATATGATAAAATTAAAGCATTTCAATTTTTTCCTTAATTTCAATGAAATTTTTTCATCACAAAAATTATATTATCAAAATAGGAATTGATTAATTAGTAATTAATTAACAAAAATATTGTTTTCAATTAAAAAATGCTTGGTTGGTTGGAAAATAAAATTTTTGAATTTTTAAAAATTTCTTCAATTTATTTATTCCATTCTGAATTGTTGCATAATTTAATATGAAAAGAATAAAGTTTTTTAAGACAAACATTTTTAAATTTTGAAATTAAAATAAATTTTTTCTTAAAGCATTTCTATTATACTATAAAATATTATATTATATTATAAAATGATTGCTTCTCACATTTTTATTTTGAAAAAGAAAACTTGAAAAAAATTAAATCAATTTTTCTGAAATTAAAAATAGCTGCCACCCCGTTCGGAATTCAATGCAATGATTAATGTTAATATCGTACCCTCGAGGTTAAACTTCCTCTTTTCTTTTTTTTCTTTCTCCTTTTATCAAATTTTCAACTAACAATTGCTGCCAGCCGTGCTTTTTTCCCCCCCCCCACCCAACGAACTAATAGTAAAGTTTTGATTTATTTGTTTATTTTTTCTGAATAGAAAATAAAAGCTCAACTAAATAAGTAAATAAACAACTGGCAGCTAAGCATTCAGAAAAAATGAAACAAATGAATGATTATTATTTTTTGAACAAAAAAGAGATAATTAGTTGTTATTCTTTTAATTTGGATTATATTGAAAAGTTTGAATGAATTATAGAAGTAATAAATTATAATTAATTATAAGGTAAATTGTTAGAATAACAATAAACAAACAATTTAAAGTTAAAAATAAAGGTAAATTTCCAGAATAACAATAAACAAACAATTTGAAGTTTAAAATAATCATATATTTAAATTTGAAAGAATAATATATTAGAAGTAATAAATTATAATTAATCATAAGCTAAATTATTAGAATAATAATAAATAAACAGCCTAAAGTTAAAAATAATCATAAATTTAAATTTGAAAGATTAATATATTAGAAGTAATAAATTATAATTAATTATAAGGTAAATTATTAGAATAATAATAAATAAACAGATTAAAGTTAAAAACAATCATATATTTAAACTTGAAAGAATAATATATTGGAAGTAATAAATTATAATTAATCATAAGCTAAATTATTAGAATAATAATAAATAAACAGCTTAAAGTTAAAAACAATCATATATTTAAATTTGAAAGAATAATATATTAGAAGTAATAAATTATAATTAATCATAAGGTAAATTATTAGAATAATAAATAAACAGTTTAAAGTTTAAAAAAATCATATATTTAAATTTGAAATTATTAATATATAAAAAGGAAAAAAAGAGATTTGAATTATATCACTAAATTGTACAGAAATTAAATTGAACAAATATCAGGTAAATATTTGCAAAAAAAGAAATTAATTATCTTTCATCAAGAAAAATTAGAAGGTTTAAAATATGATTTAAAAAGTGATATAAATTTCAATTATTATTTTTGAATGAAAAGGTAATTAATAAATATGAAAGAGCGGAAACCTTCTAAATTTTTTGTTTTATTAAATTTAAGAGTTATTATAATTAAGGTATTCTTTTTTGGAAGATGTGTACATTTTCTTGCATTTCAGTTTTTCAGGAGGAAATTTGATCTGAGATATGATTGATTTCATTTATGTGCTACCTAGAAATGATATAATAAGTAAACAGAAAAAGACATACTCTTAAAATAAGATACTTCGATTTCCATATTTGAGCTTAAAACATCGCAAATTTTAGTTTAACGTTTGGTAAACATTTGAATAAAATTATTCTATCGTTCTAATTACTATATTATAAAATATATATTTCATTTACATTTATACATTATTATTAATTATTATTAATTATTTTATTATTATTATTATCATTAATAATCATTATTATTTAGGTTATAGCAATATTTGTAAATGATCAATTATTATTTTAAGTAATTAATCGATTAATCTTACGAATAAGTTTTTTTTAATATAATGCATTTGATGTTGGCAAAAGACAAATGATAATTTAATAGTAATAGTATTGAATGATAATAATTAATAATAAGAAATAATAATAAATAATCGTAAACAATAAGTAATAAATAATAATAATTAATAGTAATAAATACGTATGAACATTAAGTATATTATAACGAATAATTGTTTAATAACAAGTTAATGATAATATAATAAATATAAAAACATGGGAGATAAAATAGGAAACATTATAATCGATGATATCTGATAATCTGATATCTGATAATTCTGATCGATACAGCTAATAATATCAAGTAAATAATTAATATTAAAATCTTTTATTATTAATAAATAATAAATAAGCATAATAAATACCGAATTAATCATTTCGTTTACTTTCGAAATTTCTTTTTGCAAATAATATATTGCATTGGAAATATTAGTTGTGGCAGATTGTAGGAAAGATGAAATTGTCAACAGTTTAATTAATAGGAAGCGTAAAGCTCGCGAATTAGAACATTCGATAGCAAAAGCACCAGTTGGTTCGGATATATATAAGCGTTCCTTTATTTCACCAACAACCATAACACTTTCCAACTGCAATTATTATCATGATAAATAATTATTATCATGATAAACAATTATTATTTGTAAATGTTCATGCAAGCATTATTTTAATTAACAAAATTTTATTTGTAAAAGAAATATTTGAAGTAAATTACGAAAATTCTAATCAATAATTTACGATCTTAAATTATTCTGCTAACATAATTATATCACTTTTTTTTTTTAAAGGATATATCGAGCAATTAGATAATGATAATTAGTCATGTGAAGCTGCTTTTCCTGTATGTATGTAAATTTATTTATTTTTGGCTTTCTTCTACTAATGGACCAATTATTCGAACTTGTAACGGTCATTAGTTGTAGCAAGTGAAATATATCAGCCAATTGTGGTCACTTATTGACCAACTGATATCAGTAAATATGGATTGTGGTCACTTATTGACCAACCGATATCAGTAAATATGGATTGTAGTCACTTATTGATCAACTGATATCAGTAAATATGGGTTGTGGTCACTTATTGACCAACTGATATCAGTAAATATGGATTGTGGTCCATTTATTGACCAACTGATATCAATATAATATAGGTGTGAAAATGATGTAAATTAGAGATATTATTAATTACAACGTAATAAACGATAAAAATAATGATTAAATATGATGTAAATAATAATTTCAAATATATTTTTGCTATATTTGAATAATATTTTGCAAAAAAAATTCATTCATTCTTAAAATATTTTAAATTGGCATTTGTTTTTCTTAATGTTTTAATTGAATCTTACAAAGGTATCTTGCAAAGGTATATTGAAATTATCATATTAAATCGTTTCATCGATATTCATAATCAATCATTGATAAAAAGAATTTTTAATCGATTTTTGATTGATGCAAAATTATAATTTCATAAAGATACCATTTAAAGTATCATAATTAAGAATCTATTGAATAAGACTTTCGTTGAGAATATAAAGCTTAGAAAATTATTTCGGAAATGAAATATGAATGGGAAGAAGATTTGACGAATATTTTGATGAGCTAACTATATATGCTAAATCATTTAATCCCATATAAAATTTAAATTGAAATCGTCGAAGAGATATATAAATCGTATAAATCGAATATTTTTATATAAAATATATAAATAGAAAATTCGTGAAAAAATTTGTCTTTAAATAATTTCATTTCAAAAAAGATTTGCAATATAAATTTAGCATATATTTAAATTTAATATTTTTTAAATTTAATAATTTTTTTTTGGCAAAAAAAGAAAAATCTAAAATTTATAAATCAAAAAAAAATATAATAAATTTTTCAAATTTAATTAGTAATGGTGAAGAAAAAAATGTGGAAAATGCAAATTTTACATCAAATTGATCCATTTTTTCTTCGCATAAATAATAGAAATATTTGTCAAATTATTGTCGCAAATAAATTTTTTTCATCTTTTAAAAAGCGACGATCGATTGATTTGTCGAAGAAAAGAATAGGAGATGAAATGATGGAAGTAATTAAAGAAATTGAAATTTTAATATAATTTTGTTGCAAAAAATATTCAACAATTTCTATTTATTTGTTAAATTTCAAATGAGAAAAATAATTTTTTAATTATTATTTTAACGATTAATTGCTTAATTATTAATTATAAATAATTATTTTAAAAAATTTCCATTATTTTTTATGCTATCGAATATGCTTGGAAGATTTTATGCCACCAAATATGCTTGGAAGAAGAAATGAAATCAGGAATATTAATGAAACAGAAAATTTAACTGTAAAAAAATTTTGAGTAAAAACATAGGCTAAAACTTAGGCTAAAAATATACTATAAATTCAAGAAGGCTAGAATTATATTATAAAGTAGTAAACGCTAGAATTATTATATATTTTATGCCACCGAATATGCATGGAAGAAGAAATGAAATCAGGAATACTAATGAAATAGAAAATTTAACTGTAAAAAAATTTTGAGTAAAAGCATAGACTAAGGTTTAAGCTAGAATTATGTCATAAAGTTATAAAGATTAGAATCGTTATGTCATAAAGTTATAAAGTTATGAAGGCTACAATTATATTATAAAGTTATAAAGGCTTGAATTATATTGTAAAATTATGAAGTGAAGTATTTCATTAAAGATTCCATTTACTGATAATATCCTCAAATAAGTACGATGACATTTGAACTTTTTTGAACTATATTTAGTAACTTTTAAGATATATTTTAAAAAGAGATTTTTTTCCTTTAAGAAATTTTTCACGACTAATTTTTATTGAAAAACTTTCTGTAAAAATTTAATAAAAAAAATCGGAGATAAAATTTTAGAAAGAAAAGAAATGAATGCATACCACATTAAGGGAGAAATCCTTTCCGTTAAAACGAATTAAGGCTCCATTTTGGGTAAGCTTAATTATACTTTCCGTAAATGATCCATTGCAATTTTTCACAATACCTTTATCAATGTCAAAAATTTGCATTATATATGCTGGAATGATAATTGCTTGAACAGATGATGATGTTGATGATGTAGGAATGAGATCACGTGAAGTGCAATTTGACGTTTCATTATTGCTGCTAATTAATTTGTAAAATCGATCACAATCATCAGCCGAAACTACATTAATTCCGTATGTTTCACCGTGATAATGCCAGTAAGCAAAACAGGATGATACACGAGTGATACGATTTGCTGCAAAATTATACGATTAATTTTTGAATAATAATAATAAACATTAATAAATTTCAATTGTTTATTGTTAATTAAAAATCAAAAATAATGTAGTAGAAGAAGCATTTAGGATTACAAATTTAAAATGATACTTTGCAAATTATTAGTGAAATTAATTTTTCTTAACATTCATTGTTGTTATCATATCTTTATTAGTTATATCATATCATATCTAAATTTTTCTTAACATTGCTGTTATCATATCTTTATTGTTGAAATTAATTTTTCTTAACATTCGCTATCCTTACCATATCTTTATCAGTTATATCATATCATATCATATCTCAATTTTTCTTAACATTCATTGTTGTTATCATATCAATTTTTCTTAACATTCATTATTGTTATCATATCTTTGTTATTGAAATTAATTTTTCTCAATAATCAATAATTTCTTATTATTATCATATCTTTTATATGACATTCACATATTGCATGCATGAGCACATTTATACTTTCAGCATTCGAAAATTATTCTTGAAAATGGTTGCAATTAAACAAGACTATTTTAATGAAATATATAATAGTATATCATATATAATAGTATATATCGATTCCATCTTTCCGTTTCAGGAAAATATTGTAATTAAAAAAAGATGAAAAAGGAATTTTCAACAAAATTATTCAACATTTAATATTCTCAGCAATTATTTTTTCATACATAAAAGATTTTAATGACAAATAAGAAATAATTAAATTTCAAAGAGATTATATATGAAAGAAACGAATTCAAATTGCACAATTTTAAAGTATTTAAATTTAAATAATCAATAATTTCTTCTTCTATTAATCGATCAATTTTGCTATTAATTATTATTCAAAAAATAAAAAATACTTTCCAAGCAAGTTTATGCATTTTCTTTCTCAATAAATCGGGAAATATCTCTCGATAAGTCGGGAAATATCTCTCGATAAGTCGGGAAATATTTCTCGATAAGTCGAGAAATATCTCTCGATAAGTCGGATATTTCTTGATAAGTTCGGAAATATTTCTCGATATGTCAAGAAATATCAAACATTGAAAGCTAATATCCAAATAAAAGACAAAAAGACAAAAAAATTAATGAATAAATAAATGAAATGTTTGGAAAAAATAATTTCACAATGATCTCATCAAAAATGCATTAAATCTTTTCCATTCTCATTCATTTTATTTTCCATTTTTTGCTTATCACATTTTCCAGTCATTTAATTTCAATTTATATTCCAGGCACGGGAACTTTAAATTCTTTAATTGATCGCTTCTGATTATTTTCCCTTTTTTTTCCTATCAATGTTTAGCAAAATAAAAGAGCTTACCTTATAAGGTATTTTATATTGAAATATGAAGTGGAAATTCAAAAATACTTCAAACTAAATCAATTTTCATTCAATAATGATTAACACTCAACTCCTAATGAAATGAGAGGCAATAAGATGGACGAATTTCATTTTCCTTCCATAAATTATCCTTTCTTAATTAATGAACATTTTCCCTGCCAATTACTAACAGATAGGATGTAAACAAATTTATCAAAACTATTGCTGCAAAATTCGTGCTAATATATTTTTCGAAAATATTTCAACTTATTAATTATTGAAGAATAATTTTTCATATTTACACTTCGAAAAAAAAGAAGCACTCTAAAGTAATTTAAAATTCTTTAACAAATAATAAATAATTACAGGCTGTCAAGTAGACCTATTTTTAAAAAAAAAACACTATACACTTTCAAAATTTTAAATTATCCCTTTAAGAAAAATCTATTTTATCAATAACAGTTTTATTTTAATGATATAATTTTTTATAAGTTTAAATGCTTATTTCAATGACATAACTTACAAAAATTTTATGCAAATTTTCAGATGATAACATGATATTAACATGTGTAAATAGATATGTGCATTTTTGATATTATCATTTCAATTCAAAATTGATAAGAAAAAATCAAATATTTCTTGGATTATAAAAATGAAACTTTAATACTTACATGCATCAAGAATTTGTTCATTAACAATTCCGGATTCATTTTTAACAAGCAATCGAATAGCTTTACGATTGAAATCATGTTTTCGTGATGGCATCTCAAGAACCGTAATAGATAGCAATGACGGATACAGGATATTCCATTGAGTTCGATCCGATGAAAGCCGAAATAATTCAGCCCAAAATCTATCAATAATCATTTGATTCGAAAAATATGCGAGAGTTGTAATAAAAATTTGAACTTATGGAAAAACCTGGAATATTCCAGAAAGCAATTTCAGATAATACGGAAAAAGAAGCAATTCGAATCGGAAGAAAAATTTTCTTATATTAAATATTAAACTAACTCTCTTTTCCCGTAGAAAAAAGGACCTGATTTTCAGTATAACCTTTATAGGATCAAATATCAGAATGAATTCAAAAATAAAATTGGAATGGATTTAGAAAAATGTACTGAACAATTATTCTAAAACAATTACATTCTAATTAAACTGAAAATATATAAATTAAAAATTATTTCAATATTCCATCTTTTTTCTTCTCGTTTTCTCTCTTCTCTCTCTCTCTCTTTCTTCCTCTTTCTCTCTTCTTTCTTTATCTCTTCTATGATGAAATGATTAATTAAAAATTTGTCAAATATATTGAGAATCAGAATTTATGAATTTCTGAAATGAGCTGTTTGAGATTCAAATTTATTATTGTCAATTCATATTGTCACCCTAATGATGAACTTTTTTTTGTTTATTATTTATGTTTATTTGTTTATTTGTTTATTATTTCATTATGAACTTTTTTGTTTTATAAAAATTTAAATTGAAAATTAAAATTAACAAATAAAACTTATCATAAAAGGAAATAAACAAATAAATAAATTAGAAAAGTTTTTTATTATTTGAAAAAATATTTAGCAAATTTATAAATATGTAAACACACACACACACACACACATTTATATATATAAACACAAACAAACACAGACAGACAGTAATAAGAGCGACTAGCAAAATAAGTGAAATACGAAGAAAAGTTTCAGGATCGGGAAGATAGTGGCCGAGAAGATGGAAGAGGGAAGAGGCAGGAGGGGCCTAAATTAAGAGGAAAGGACATCGAAGTGTGGAACACATTTCACAATTCCATCCATATCTAAGACACATTCAATGATTATAACCACCTTCTAATCCATCCATCCATCCATCCATCTATCCATCCATTCTATCCATCCATTTCATTTTCTCCTCTCTTCCCTTTTTTTAATTCTAATAACCATAAGTATCGATAGATAGATATTTGAAACAAAGAAGAAATCAATTGTAAGATCAATAAATTTTGATCGATTCAATAAGATTTGATAATAAAGAAGAGAAAATCAAAAAATCTTCTTTGATATTATTATAATTTATTAATATTATTATTGTTCTATTATCATTATTATTTATTATTAATTAATATTATTAATTGTTATTGTTTTATTACCATTTAATTAATATTAATAATTATTAATTATTATTGTTCTATTATCATTATTAATTATTATTAAACTTTACTACTATTATTTATTATTATCATCGATTATTATTATTATCAATTATTGCTAACATTATTATTGTTAATTATTTATTATTATTATTGTTCTATTATTATTGTTATTATTATTGTACTAATATTATTTATTATTATTTTCATTAATTATTATTATTATCAATTATTGTCAATATTATCATTAATTATTATTATGATATTAATATCAGAGAAAATCGAAGTGATATAATAAATGATAAGGATCATTAAGCATAAATCGACAAAATTGACTATGATATTTCTTAAATAAGGCTTAATTATCGTAATTTTAAGAAGTTGAATTTAACGTAAAATTTCCGCTGATTATTAAAAATGCATGAATCAGAATAAAGATTGTTTTAAAGAACATTTATATTCTAACACATTTTCAATTCCAAAAGTCTAATTAATAAGATTAGCCAAGTTTACAGGTAGAAGTGATGAAAAATCAATGGACGTCAAATTTTTTCCATCGACTGCTTTTCAAATTATCATTAATTGCTTATTGTCTAATTTATCATTTTTAAAAATAAAAACTTTTAAATTAATATTTTCCTCTTTCTTTTTCTTCAATATAATTTAAAAGAACGAAGAAAATAATTTAATTACCAATGCGAAAAATTAATTGCTTACAGTCAAGCCATATCTTAAATGATTTTAAAACAAAGAGAAATAGAAAATGTTATCATTCAATGATTGATAAATGATAAAAGAAACGCTAAAATGAATGATAGCAAATTATTTGAATGAAAGGGAAAATATAAGAAGACAGATGTGATATCCTTTTAATTCAAATAATTATACCAAAGCAATTTGTCTTTGAATTATTATTGTTATAATGGATGATATATACTGATATATACGAGAGATACGATCGTGATGTTGAAAATTATTTATAATAAATAAATATTTGAGTTTCTATTCCGGAAACAACAAGAGGAATTCATTCATTTATTTATAATAATTTACTATTGAGAAAAGAAAAAACAAAAGATTAATCATTTGCTGACTTTTTACTCTTAAATTAATAAGCTTTTTTATTATTTCAATACAAGTTAGCATCGAAATAATATCCGTTTTGTCATAGTATCATATCATATCATAATGATACGATCGTTAGAGATCTATCACATCATTATAGTGCCGTATAAATTTACCGCATATTTGTCGGAAATGAACCATTTTATGCTTTTTTTAAAATTATGATATATTTTCAAAAATAAGCATTTAAGTGGCAACCTTGAAGTAATGCAATCTTAAAAGCAATTTGATACAGATTGGTTAGAGATCTATTACATCATTATAGTATCGCATAAATTTACCACATATTTGTCGGAAATGAACCATTTTATGCTTTTTTTAAAATTATGATGTAATTTTCAAAAATAAGCATTTAAGTGGCAACCTTGAAGTAATGTAATCTTAAAAGCAACTTGATACAGGCCAAAAATAACAATATAAAGAGATGTATTTAAAAAACCATGCAAAAATTATATCTTTTAAAAACTTCGACAATTTGCAGAATAATATAACTCATTTTAAATTATAAAAAAATGTTGCAAACTTTTTCAAATTTGTGCTATCCCCAAATTTATTTAAATTTTTGTTAATTTGATAAAAACAAATGAAATGAAAAAAAGATTCTATTAATTGATAAGAAGAATAAAAATCAAAAGTTTAAAGAAAAGAACTTTTTTTAATTTAATTAAATAAAAACAAAAGAATGTATGTTGTAATGAAAGAGAGATATCATGGATGATACAAAAAAAGGAAAAGAAATTCGAAGAACAAACCTGAATTGTGTTATTCTTTGATATTCAGAATCTATTGTTGTTGCTGTTATGATATTATCAGTTATGGAATCATGACGAATTTCACAGGGACAGTTAATTTTCAACAATGATAGAGAACTTCCCATATTCTTCTTTTCTTTTCTTTCTCTTTCTCTCCCTCTCTCTCTCCTTCGTTTGTTTCTTGAAATTGTTGAAAATTAAGTAAAAGAGAAAAGAAGTGGTTGAATGTGGCATGAGAAAAAAGTAAATAGTAAACAAATATAAATAATAACAATAAACAAATTATCTAACCTTAAGCTTTTCGTAAAAGCGATAAATATAGAAAGATTAATAATATTGATGGAATGAATCTCATTGCATTCAGCTTTTTTAAAATCCTTTTTGTCATCATCGATTCTTCATCTTCGTCATCTTCATTTTAATGTATCAACGAAGAAAATGATGGAACACATAGATTGTTTGAATTATCGTGAAATTGTTTGTTGCAATAACAATTTCAGAAGGATTATTGAAAAAGCTTTGATAAATTGATAGTTAGAATTGAAAAAGATGAGGATGTGAAAGTGAAAGTGAGGATGGTTGTTGTAGAAACTGAAGTAGTAGTTGTAGTAGTAGTAGTAGTAATAATAGTAGTAATAGAGGTTAGGATTAGTAGAAGTGGTAGGCCAACCCCAAATTCATATGTTGCACCCAATGAGATGAAATGAAATGAATGAATATGCCAACACCAGACTTAAGTCTTTAAAATCCTACCCATATAGGCTTATCAATTTTAAGCTCTATACTTTATTTTAATGCATTAGGACATACAGAGATCATGAATAATTAATCAGTATAGAAAGAAAAAAATATTCCGAGGAAATAAACTTGACAGTTAAAATTGATGAAATAAGAATTAGAAAGTTTAGTAAGCACTTCTTTGAAAGATATCAACATTTGAAATTTCTGAAATATTCGCTACGACACTTGCGATAGAGTAAACAAATAATCAATCAATAACAAAATCAGTCAGTCGGTTTATACCGGAGTGAAAGCTCCGTTAAAAAAATAATATTTCAGGATTTCAAAAGAAGTCAAGATCGTGAAAATTAATAATATTAAAATATATATTTTATAATGCTACTACAATTGATATCATTAAAAAATCCAAAATGTAGCAATACCGATATCGGGAAATCTCGATCTATATATTTTTCTTGCTTCATTATTTATTCATCATTTCCAACTGTCAACCTTTAACCTTTCCTTTTTGCTCGAAATTCATTGCATAATCTTTAAATTATGCTGAAAGAATAAAAAGGCTGAATAGTGAAAAGTCAATTCAATTAATTAAAAGTAGTTGAAAGTGAAAATACTAACAGAATAAACTGATATTGATTAAATTAAGTTAGTTGAAATGAAGTAACGGATGTGTTATCAGTAGTGATTTGGATATGTGTTGTTTCATATCATCAAGAATTACAACAAAACGATGACAGCATCAACAAAATGATTGCAATTATCAATGGTAAAATATTAAGAAATGAATTTGACTTTGTTATCATCGTGTTATCACTGATAACAAACTTGTCGGCTTCTTTTTTCAAGAATGTTAGAAAAGAAAAAGTTGAAATGTATAAAGATGCTTTAGGACTAAAATTACAATAATTTATCAAGTTTAAATTGCTATAATTAGCTAAAAATGCTAAAATAAATAGTTAAAATATTATTGAAATTGTTTTTAAATTACGATTAGGCGTTTTAAAGGTCATAGGTACTTTTTATTGCATATTAATATTATATACCTAATTAATATCAAAATTCATCTGATATATTTTCTGATCTTATGGCTGATTTTAAGATTTGTTTGTCAGCATAAAATTAAATTATATGATTTTTTAAATAGATCATCAATCATCCTAATATCTATCTAACAGTATCGTCAATTTCTTTCAAATTTTAATTTTAATTTATTGCGCAATCTTTACCGATCTAAAATTTGCATTGCGTTCTCATGCATATTTGATTTATATTTTCATCTAATATTTATTCATTCCCAAATGGCGGAGAATATTCCGCTTTCTTAGAGGAAGCTTTCCATCATATCCTCAAATGTCTAAAAGCAAAAATCGATAAATGTAAAGGATATGAACAATGCTAAGCTTATCATTATTTAATCAGTTGATTAATTAAGCAAAATATTACATAGAATAATGATAAAGAAATTGCGTATTGTGAAAAAGAAAGTTTAATTCTTTCAGAGAAAATTATTCAAATCAAAAATTACATTTATAAAAGCATTTTTTGAAATTTCCAAAAATTCGGCAACTTTATTTCAAACATATGATGCTACAGTAAATATTTAAACTATCTTGTTGTAAATAATTTTAATGGCATATGTAAGATATAATTATTTGCATAATATACAATGAAGTCTTATTGAAAACTGAAATATTTATGTGAGAGGATAATTCGAGAAATCTCAGATGCTACCAATATTTGAAACCATTTCCCTAAATATAACCATTTCTTTTTTACTGTAAATTAGATTAACAGTATAAAGTGAAGTATACATTAGAAATACAGTAATAATAGAATAAAATATACAATGAAATCTTATTTAAAAAATGAAATATTTATGATAATTCAAGGAATCTCAGATGCTACCAATATTTGAAACCATTTCCCTAAATGTAACCATTTCTTTCTTTACTGTAAATTAGATTTACAGTATAAAGTGAAGTATACATTAGAAATACAGTAATAATAGAACAAATATACAATGAAATCTTATTTTAAAAAATGAAATATTTATGATAATTCAAGGAATCTCAGATGCTACCAATATTTGAAACCATTTCCCTAAATGTAACCATTTCTTTCTTTACTGTAAATTAGATTTACAGTATAAGTGAAGTATACATTAGAAATACAGTAATAATAGAATAAAATATACAATGAAATGTCATTAAAAAAATGAAATATTTATGATAATTCAAGGAATCTCAGATGCTACCAATATTTGAAACCATTTCCCTAAATGCAACCATTTTTTTACTGTAAGTTAGATTGACAGTATAAAGTGAAGTATACATTAGAAATACAGTAATGATAGAATAAAGTTACATTTTTATTTCAATAGATTTCAGAAAATTTATTGTTTACTAAATATGTTCAAAAGGAGCTAAGCAATTTTTGGAAATTTTGAAGCCTGTTTTTTTCTTGGCTCCATTTCTTAAAACAATGAAAAGTAAAACGAAGGTTAACTCAGTGCGAAAATTTCAAATTGTAATTGTTGTAATAAATAAAGGTTATTTATTGTTTATTGTTTATTTCTGATTTCCATTTAATTATAACATTTGACTAATTGTTTTCGTCGAACAACTCAAAAGGAAAGCTTTTTTTTAAATAAATTTGTTCTTTTATTTTGTTACTTTTACCTGTTACTCTTACCTTAGAGTAAAAGTTAAGTAATTAATTAAACCGATCAAAAAAAAAATCAAAAAACTTTTCGATCAAAAAATTAAAGAAATTATTTAAAAAACTGAAATGTATATATTTTATACCTTAATTAGTACCTAATTTAAAACACTATTCAATTGAACTGATATCATTTTACATATATGCTATCTTTCCTTCCTTATTGATATTATTGTTTATTCATCAATCAATTCAACTCTTAAATTACAGAAACAAAAGATA
>CAKAEH010001420.1:0-65164 GCA_916381525.1 Cercopithifilaria johnstoni
TAATTTATAGTTATATTATATATGCATGACTTTTATCGATTGTAAAAGTTAAAAAGGATAAAATGCGCTGAATTATTCAATAAAAATACCTTTAATGATATTTACCTAATAGTTCGTTGTTTTCTTCCTATTTCTTTCTTTAGTTTTAATTTATTACTACTAGGGCCAATTAAAAAAAGTTCTTTAGAACTTTCTTTTCCTTCTTTAAATTTATTTTTTAATATTCTAATTTTCATGTGTGTGTATATATGTGTGTGTGCGTGTGTGTGTGTATGTGTGTGCGATAAGTAAATGTTAATTATAAATTTTTATTATTGACAGAATTTAGGAAAGAATAGCTAAATATTGTTTATAAAATAAGGCAGATAAGGTCATCTATCATTTGTGCTGTTTCCTTTTAACCATTTAAGGCATTTTTGGTTGCTATTTATACCGTTGAAAATTGTTGAAATAAATCAAATTTTAATTGAACCAAATAAAAAAGAAAAAAAATGCTTTTCAGCTAAACAATTTATTTCATAAACCTAATGAAAATGATGAAAAATATATTGGGAGAGAGAGAGAGAGAGAGAGAAAGAGAGAGAATTACAATGTCATTATTTGGATACGGTACTTTTAAAATTCTCATTTTGATTTATATATAATAAAAAAAGCTTATCCATTCCTTCTTTATACAATTTAATTTTCTATTTATCGAAAATGTAAAATATTATTTTATTTCATTCCTTTTTTTCTTCACCTTTAAATATTTCATTTTTAATGAAATTAAAGTTATATTTTTTATTTTTAATTGTTTATTTATTTTTGTTGTTTAATTTTTACTATAATTTTTTTAATTGTATTCTTAACTATATAATATAAAATTAAAACTTCGAAAAAATAATTTTAGTTTCTCATAAATGTCTATAATGTATGAATAAAAATTTTTCATTTAAATTTCATTAAATTTTTAAAATTTCTATTACATCCTTTTATATTCCATCACTTTCCAAATTTTTTTCCGATTTAATTTTCATTCTTTTAATTACTTTTGTTTTCATTGCAAAGAGTAAAATAATTTTAAACAATAGCAAGTCATTAATTTGAAGTAAAAAATTAACAAATAGTTATTATCAAATCTATGCTTAAAACATCTGCTAAACTTTTACCATTGATTTTAGTGTAATACTAATAATTATAATTTCTGCAAAAGCCTTTTCAATAAAAAATGAGATAATTATGGGTTGTTGTTTTATGAAGAAGAGAAATGAGGTAGTGATGATAATATTAGCAAAAGTAAAAACCATTATAATAGTAGTAGATGTAAAGACTTTGTCACTAACATATTAATCAATATCACCAAAGCTGTCAATATATTATTTTAGTCATACGGAAGTTTATTAGCTTTATAATTTCCCATGCAAGAATAGCTTTTTATTTTCATCCGCTAACTAAGGTTGTATTTAATTAAGCTTATATTGCAATACCTAAAAGACATATACCTTTCTAATGTTTAGAAGAAAAAAAGTAAGGCGTAGAAAAAATAGCTTCCGATGATAATTCTTTCATTAAATTTTAATTTTTATAAATAATTAAATTTTTGGAAAGCTATCAGAGAAATGCTTATTTCACTAAATATTGTCTAATTATTTCTCTTATCTTATTATATCACTAATTTTTTTTATTACATTAATTTATATCATATAAATATAAATGTTTATCAATTCATTGTTCTATGATATAATTTTAACAAAATCAAAAAACTTTTAAGTATAATTGAATTTTAAATATAATTGAATTCATGAAATTAGTGAAAATGGGTGGTAAAATTGATTACTATCATTGTATAATTAAACATTTCAAATTTATTTGAGTAAAAACAAAGGATTGGTTCAATTTAAATTGGAGGTAAAAACTTGTTGAAATACCTTTAGATGAATTCAATTAGATTAGTAACCTTAGACCTTACAATTCTTATGAGTGTCATTTGAATAGCATTATAAATTGAAGTAATCTCTGCACGATTAGAAATTTTGTCATTTTTCTCCAAATCATTTCATTCTTATAATTTTCTTCTTCAACAGAGTGATAAGAGAATAACAATTTAATTTCTTTTTATATAGTTTTAATAAACAATTTAATTTATTAATTACAAAATTAATAAACAGTTTAATTTATTAATTATAAAATTATCTCATTATTTTCGAATTAAATCTTTATTTTGAATGTTATTTGAGAAATTTAAAGTAATATTACATCTCTTTCTGATCGAACTATTGAAATTTTACGAATTGAATGATAAATGATTTTTTTGTTTGAAGAAAGGAAAGGAAGTGAGAAATGCGATAGGCTGGCAGCTATTTTAGAAATGGCTAGAAGGAACGAATTTTAAAGAGAGCGGTCTTTTTTAGTGTGATATTTGGAATGTAAGAGTGGTGTGTTCATTGATTTGAGTGAAAAAGACCTTTGAGGCTATGGGCCTTAAAGCGAATAAATTGAAGTTAAACTTTGATTCTCTCTTTCTTGTATCCTTTCATTTCTCTTTTATTTCCCTTTCTTTTTCTCTCTTTCCCTTTCTCGCTTCATTCAATCTTTTTTATCTAATTCATGTAACATTTTTGTTTCTCCAATATTTTATCCATTTCAATTCGAGAAACTGTCAACTTCTTAGATCTTCACATCCTAAAAGGTGAAATACGTTCGTCTTAATTTAATTAATAGTGATTAATAATTTAATTAATGATTAATAGTGATTAATATTAATATTGTGATGATTCTTTTTTTGAGGATTATTGAATGATATCTAAAAGGTGGAAGTATTCATTAGGATCAAATAAAGTTACAAAAATAGCATAGAAATTAAATTGTATCATATGATGATGATGATGATGATGATGATATTATAGAATATGAAACGGAAATCACCATTAATTAAGTCGACCGCGAAAGCGAAATCGTTCCGGATGATGTTGCTGATTGTCAAATTATGGGATAAAAAGGACAAAATTAGGGATTTTCATAGAGGAAAGAATAGTATTCTCAAAAAAGGATTGAATTCATTTTCATTCCGGAATGATACTTTGAAGAAATTATTAAACAGACAAATATTATCATTAAGGAATGCTAATTAATAACTTAATAAATATTGCTCATAGCGATTTTGAATGCTGATCCGTTAATTTAAACTAAAAATGTAATTATGATAATTATCACATGATGACAATAATAAAATTGTATTTTTAAAATCTAAATATTTTAAATTAAATATTCAAAAAAAAAATCCATCGATATCTTCTTAATCTGAAAATAACTAATATCGTTTTCTTCTTTTTCAAATTACTATTGATTTTAATTATATGTGATAAAAGTTATTTTGTTAAAAAAGAAAGAAAGCTGCCAGTAAGATTTGTTGATAATTTGAAATAATTAATAATGTGTGTATCATAATTTGAAATATTTTAAAATTTTCAGATTATTATATAAACAACTTACAATTGTTAGTTTTGGTTGCTTAATTGAATGCTTCTTTAAAGTATTTAATTACCAATTCATTTTTCTGCTTCATCTAATTCCAACGAAAACAATAAGTGTTTACGCTTCAAAATTATTCTCAATGTATTATTACTATTATTATTATTATTATTATTATAATATATTTTGAATGAACAATTTAACCGATAACATTCATTTTCATACAACAACAACAACGTCGTCGTCAATTCATGCAGGTTATTCTCTTTTCTTCTTTTTAATTTATCATAATTTAAAATCGAATAACTTAAAAGAAATTATTTTTAATATTTTAAAATTATCTTTACTCATTTTATTTTATTATTCATATATTCTTTTGTTTTATTTTTTTTGTCAAATCTTCTCTTCATTACTGTTATATTTCATTACTATTACACGCTGTTACATTTTTGTTTTCTCTTCATTACTGTATTATTGGAATTGATTAAATGTTTTTATGGATGAGTTATCAATTTTTCCAGTATTAATTAGTATTCTTACATTTTTTCTTCATTACTGTAATACTGGAATTGATTGAATGTTTTATGGATGAATTATAAATTTTCCAATTGTTATTAGTAGGATTTATTGAATTACTGGAATTTCTAATAGTTATACTTAATAAATTCATTTTAGCCATATGAAGTAATCAATTTCTTTTTCAATAATTTAATTCCCTTCTATTGTTTAATTTTTACATTTAATTATTAATAAATTCTAAATGTGAATTTAAATGAGAAATTATAAAATGGGATTTATTTTATCCTTTGATCATCTCAATTATTTCATTTATTTCTAAGTGATACTTAATAATATCTTTCTTTTTATCTCAAATAATCCATTCTTTTCTAAGTGATACTTTATGATATCTTCATTGTTATTGTCTTAATTGCATGCTTATTTATTAACTTTGAACAATAGAGTTCCTTCATTCAATCATTGTTAATTTGAAACTTGTTGATATTAGCACTAGACATAGATAATGTTAATATATAAGATTAAGAATAATATACATAGGTTGCGATTAAGAATAATACACATAGATACACATAGAATAATATAGAGAGGTAGATAAGTTGGATAGGTTGCGCCAAATTTATATCATTTTTTTCAAAAAAATATTTTGTTCTTGAAAATAGCAATTATTTCATTATTTTAATCTCGAAAATTTCTTTGATAAATTTTCTAATTGTTTCATAATTATTTCATTGTAATTTCAGGCAAAAAACTTTCTGCAAATTATATTCTCAAATTTTGCAGCAAAAAAATTTACAATTTAACTACAACAATCTCATTACAATATTTAATTAATGAAAATATGAACTTTTCTATTTTTCTTTTGTTTCTTTTATTCTAATTTCAAATTGAGTGCTTTCAAAAGTTTTGTGAAAATTTTAGAATTTTTAATTTAATTGTAAATAAAAGCTTAAATATTCTATTTGTTATTTCCTTTCCATTGTGGCATGTTATCAGAAGGTATAATAAGATGTTATCTATTTGCTTATCTTTCAATTATGTTCCAATCTTATCCATACAGCTAATGCGGCTTGTTATCAAGAAATAGATAAGACTGTTATCAAACTCTTATCTATTTGCCTATCTTCTTAAGCTGTGTTCCAATCCTATCCATCGAATTAATGCAATGCGATGTATTATGCAATTATTTCATTACTTGAAAAGGCATTCATCGAATGTTTTAGTAATTTGTTTAATTCTAACTTTAAAAGAAGAAAAACTTTTTTCCTAAAATCACAATTAAAACAGTATGGAATGTTTTCCAAATAAAGTTGCAATTTGGAATTTCAGAATGCTGCAAAGATAATCAATCGATCATATACACAAAACTATTTCATCTATAATTATTGTACCTATTCATTAGAATTTCATTTTTTCTCCTCAATTAAATTGCATTAAACGTTTTGCAAGAGAAATCGAGAAAGCACTTTGATGCAGAAATTCTCTCGGGAATTAAGGGATAAATACCAAAATTCCAATTAAAACTTTCGCTTCTTCTATAAACAATTAAAAAAAAGTATGGCTGCCATTTTATTAGTTTTAATTCGATATCAAAATAGCTTCCCTCATTTTTTATATAAATGAATTATGTTTCTTTTCAATATTAATTAATTATTAAGAGCTGCCAAGATGATTTATTGATCTGCGATAAAAGGGAAACACCTATCATATTTGCATTATGTTGATTATTCTATTTATAAAGCATGAACTTAATGTAATTTATAGGCCTCTGTGAATTTCGATTCAAGAATAACACTTTTATAAATTTTGATTTTGACACTAAAAAAAATTCTATTTTTAACTAATGATTATTTTTAACTAATTAAATTTAACTTTATAACTTCGGAATGATTCTACAACACACCAACTGACTATCATCCAATGTTTTGTTTTAATTTTCTCTTTTGATAACAAACCTAATTTCTTCCTTTCGAAAAATTTCATTTCCTTTTTGCTTTTTTTCATAAAACTTCGATTAATTTGCAAGATTAGTATTTCTTTTTCTTTTTGTTTTTACTAATTAATATCAAATTAAAATAAAAAAAATGCTTTTGTTTTTCATAACATTTTTTTTCTTCATTAAAAAATTTTAATTTTTGAAATTTTATTTTCCATAAAAATTTTTTAAGTTATAAAAACTAATATTGTGATGTTTAATTTAGAATTGAAATTAAATTGTCGATAGAAATTTAGCAAAATCATTCAGATATAAAGAAATTTTGAAATTAAGTCGGTAGCATTAACACATTAAAGCGATTTCCGAAATCGATTGAATCCAATTCAACGATCACGACGAATACGGTTGCAACATTTTCAACGCCGCTTGATGATTGCTACTGTCAATTGAATCTACGATCTATTTCTGGTTATTGGAATTTATATTCAGCAAAAAGTACTACTGAAGATAAGGTACTCATTTAGAGAATAGATTTTTAGATTTCTATTTTTAGATATATGATATTGATTGATTTTTTTTTTGACTTATTTAAAGGTATGAGATATTGATTGATTTCTTTTTTGATTTATTTGAAGGTGTACGATATTGATTGATTTGTTTTTTGATTTATTTAAAGGAAAGATTCGAAATAAACAAAAAATTTCAAATTTAGTTTTTTAGGATTCAACGATATTTGTTTTTAATCGAAAGAATAATATCAAATCACCGTCACGTTTAGGACGTTATAATCGTCTTACATTAATTGATCTTATTCGATATGATATTTCACAACTTTCTTCACTTACTCATCCACGAATTTTACAAGTTCTTCATGATCTTAAAGAAAACAAGTAAGTGATAAAGTAATTTTAATTGATATCAATTAATACAAACTAAGAAAGTAATTTATAATTTAATCAATTTGATAATTGCTTAAACTTTCTTTGAATTTAATGAAAAATTTGATGTTAAAAAAGTGCTTCAAAATATTTTACTTCAGGAAACTGAAGAATGTTTTTGTGAAATTTACTTAAAGATAATAATTATTCATTTTAGTTACGTTCTGATTGTTTAATCTCAATTCTTATTGCATCATTAATTTAAAAGATAAAAAATTAATTAGCAAAAAAATAAGGTGAAAGTTCACTCTGAATTGAAAGCAAAAAAATAAGGTGAAAGTTCACTCTGAATTGAATAATTTGCCAGAGAGATGATAACTTTTGCTTCGGAACATATTCAAGCAAATTTGGAAGTGGTTGTGATTAATGATGGACTTGATAGATTGGAGGTGAAACTTGGTATCTTACAGGTTTGTTTCTTATCATAACATTCATTTCAATTGATCTCTTTTAAATTTAACTTACCCTACTGGTACTTCTTGGTCCAAAGCATCCTATTTTAGTCTTCTTTTAAGGTTTATGCTTTCTCCTCTAATTATTACTTCCACCTTAGCACTCTAATTAATACTTTCATCATTCTGCAAGAGATCAAAAAAAAACTTTGCCCTTCATACATCCATTTGGTAATCGGAGGAATTTTGAGATGGAATTTTCTTCCTTTTTCCCTTTTCTTTACCTATCACTTACCTATCACCTATCACTTCATTGATTTCAATTTTTTCATTCTTTCACAAAAATTATCTAATCCAAATTACACACCAAACTAAAGCGATAATTATTATTAAATTGAAAAGACGAAAAAGAGTGTTTTTGAAAATTATTTTTCAAAAATTACTAATAAAAATTATTTTCGATAATTACAATCAGAAATTGCAAATGAGAAACAGGTAAGGGTAAAACAGGTAGAAACAGGAGAAACAGGTAAAAATTACAAATGAGAAATGCATTAGTGTATCGTAAGATAGGTAAAGAAATGCTATGTTAATTGTTGACTTAAATAATTTGGATATGCCAATTGTTGACTTAAATAATTTTGAATTTGAAAAGTTAGCAAAAGGAATATATACACGAAGGATCAGTATTCAACTGTCATAAACTTTCTGCTATCAAATAGAATATCATATCTATCGGAACTTATTTCAAGAATAAAGAAATTAAGAAAATATGTTTAAAAAAATGTAATAGTAAATAAATGATAATTAACAGCAATATTACTATCATACGATATCATATAATCTTAAGGTTATCATTATTGCACTACGATTACGATTAATTTTTACTGCTTAATAGTAATTTATATTTATATGAAAATAAATAGAAATCATTCCAAGGAGAAATAAAAAATCAGTTGAAATTTTTAGCTGATTGATGGCCTTTCATATTTGCATAATAGTGCAAAAATCCTTCATGGTAATTTAACGCCTAGTGTTATCTATATAACGTCATCGAGAAATTGGAAAATTGCTGGATTTGCCTTTTCAGTAGTTGCTCGTGAACCGGTAAATTATTGTTAAATCAATTTTAGAATTACTTTATTAATTTAATTAAAATTGTTTTAATTTTTTAAATCTCTTTAGCAGAATATTCTGGAGAGTAACAATAAGCTAAACTTTCCTGAAGAAAATATGATTATACTGTTGCTGAATCATATCAATCAGATTAATTAGATAATATATCAATCATTTTTGATTTTCATTTTACATTGTTGTAAAATTAATAAAAAATTTTATTTCAAATTATTTTTAATTTTTCTCGAAAAAAATTCCTAATTTAAAACATTATTTTATGATTAGCTTTTTCATAAATAATAATCTTATTTAAGAAACTAGTCCATTTTTTTGCAGAATGTATTTCCACGTTTCCCGTGGACCAAAAAATTACCGTTACCTTTGCAACCGGATCTTGATTTCCTAGCGCCAGAATATTTGCTATCAAATGAAAATTCGGTTACTTCAGCAGCAGATGTCTTTTCATTGGGTGTACTCATTTGTTGGATATGTGCTGGTTAGTATATTTCTAAAATTTCATCTTTTTTCCTTTCAGTTTAATTTATCAGTTTTTATTAAGCAATAGATATGAAGTGATAGCTATAATTCTATATTGATATGTAAGTAATACTGATTACCTTCTATGAAGGACCAATATTAAATGGTTCTGTATCAGATGCTTGAATCAAATTTATTTTCGATAATTACTTTTGAAAATTATCACTCCGAATAGTGGAAAAATAAAGAACATTTGTGGAAATTACGACAAAGATATGCTCTAAGTACCAAATAATCAAATAGGTTTATCAAAACTTTAAATTTAGAGAACGAATTAAATCATAAATTATTCGATTCTCAATTACATTATAAAATATTCAATTGAATATTTGCTACTTTTTATTCATTTTTTCTTAGAGAAATTAGTTTTATATTAAATTGTCTTTTTGGTTGATTGTTATTTTGTTTTCCGAAATAAATTTTAAATCAAATCGCAAAAAATTAAATACACAAAATTTAAGAAATATAAGTAATTAATTATTCCTTAATGATTTTACTTATTTTAGGTGGAAAACGATTAATTGATGCTAAAAACAATGTGGAAACATATCGCGTAATTTGCGGACAAGTAATTATTATTATTATTTATTAATTAAAATTACATTTCAAATTATTTTTTCTATTATTTCCTTTGAAAAGTTTGAAAATTTTTTAAACAATTAGAGCCAAAAATTAATATTATTTAATGAATTTTTGTTTGATAGAAAAATTTTTGTATTTAATAATTACAAATATTCGAGTTTAATTCCAAACAAAAAATCTCACTCATTATGTGAAATATTTTAGCAGAGATTAATAAGATTTAATAAGAATATTTATTTTACAATTATTTTATATTAAATGTGAATATTTTTTATTATCACTTTTCATCTGTTTGAATTTTTAGGGTTAGACTTTAATGACTAATTTCATCCTTACAGCTTGATACGGCGCTGAAATGTATCGCTGAAGAACTTGGACCGAATTTATTGGATGCCATGGAGAAAGTACTCAGTTTGGATGTCGACAAACGTCCTACCGTTCAATTTCTTGCCTTGGTTGATAACAATTTTTTAGTATTCTGAATTCATTATACCATTTGGTTGGAATGGATTTATTGAATTTAAATATTTGAGGCATCATAGTTTACACAGATTTCACAATATACTCTATAATTAAGCTTATCATCATAAGAACAAATTAATGTTTTAATATTTGTATTGTTGCAGATAAAATATTTTGATGATCCAGTACTTTCTGCACTTCGTCAACTTGATGATATCATGCAAGTTTTTGATCCGGAACAAAAGAATGTATTTTTATCGCAAACTCTTTATGATAATTTATCGATTATTCCAGAAGTAAGGAATTATCTTGGGAAATAAATATTTCTCAATTAGCAATTAAATTATGAATATTTTTCCAATAGATATGTCGTTTTTTAAATTCATAAAAATCAATTACTACATTGCAGAATTTATGGTTTTCAAGGATATTACCGCGTTTTGATGAGTTTTTTATCGATTGCTATGATTTATATGCTGCCTTATCTCGTCCACTATTCTATATGTTAGATCAATGTGAAAATGAAAATATAAATAGGTTGAAGCCATGGATATATAGGATCGTACATCATTCCGTCCAATGCACGGTTCGCTTCTGTTTATTGCAATTTACCATATTTAATTTTTTATTATAATCCATATCATGTACAGTATAATATCACTTCGTTACTGTTAGTTTTACTATAATCCGTATCATGGGTAGTATTATATTATTTCGTTACTGCAATTCATATCATGCACACTTCATTATTTTTACTATAATCCATATCATGAACAGTTTAACGTTACTTCATTATTGCGATCCATATCACGCATAGTATAAATAGTCTTTTCATTCAGATTCTTATCCTACGATATGCCCATTTAATGAAATACCTGAAAAGAAAGTATTGAATAGTAAGTTACCTATCCGAGGAGATATACGATTGAAGAAATAAATTTTCAGTTAACTCCTTTAATTTTGGAAAATATGAATGCATTATTTCGACGTCTGTCTGATGATAAAGAAGTGGAAGATCTAATGCAAGATTTAATTATTATGTGTGTTAAGTCGCAAGATATTCATATTCAAGTAAAAATATTTTTGAAATCTTTTAACTTTTCAACAATCTAAAAAAAACTTTTTCAAATTTTCACTTTTATTTTTTAATCTTTCCTTTTTTATTTAATATATTGTTAAATAATTATATTGCATAGTATTTCTTTTTTTAGGATAAACTAATTCGTAGTATACCAACGATGGCAGAATTTCTTTCCAATCGATTCCTCTCAAATCGACTTATTCCTTCGTTTAATTATTTTTCATCATACCTTGATGATGATATTACGGTAATTTCTTTTTTTTGTAAAATATGAAAATGAATTGGTTGATTGGTTTAATTATTAATTTATCACATTATCTATTTCAATTGATAATACGGTGTTTCCATTGTTCCTTTCACGTACGTTAAACGAATAAACGTGCTGAAAGTTTTTTAGCTTTTCGCAATTGTTGCACACATGAAATTTTATACATGGAACATTTGATTTTTTGATCTCGAAATGATCTGGAAATGAATAATTTTTCCAGAGGCAATTGAACTTTTTGGCTTGCATTGGAGCGTTATCAGATAACTGCGATTCAAATGTATTGAATATGTTAATTGCGGCAATACCAATGTGCAATATGAGACATAGCGTCGTCATACATACAGTATCACGTGTGCTAATATTATTTTGAATAAGTTATTACAATATTAGTCATTTCGTGAGTGGAAAAATTGAACATGGAAAAATTTACAATTTTAAGTGTCTCCTTTGCGGTTTAATTTGTTAGCTGCGACGCATTTCGCATATACAAAATCCTTCTATAAGTTCATTATGCTCTTATATGACATCGGTTTTAGCAAAAGATAACATTTAAAAATTTATGAAAAAATTTGAAATTAGCCATCTAATTTTTTTTCACTAAAGTTTTAATTAATAAAACAAGAAAGAAATTAAATTAATCCGTGGAACCTATAAGTATTTATTGATTTTGAGGTCTGGTGCAACGAATATTGATGTATGATGCTACGCGATTGCATGATCGTGTCGTGATTTGCAATTATCTGTTGAATCCACTGACACTTGGATTAGCTTCAAATGATCTGAAGGCAACGCAGTTTGAGGATTTGATTAATACAGTGCGAATTTTAATTGACATAGTCGAACATTTGAGAAATATGAGATCGAATATAAATTCATCACGTAAAAACTCTGCTTCATCATTTGGGTGAGCTTTGCTGACACATTTTAAATGCAAACACTATATTACTCTAACTTTTTCACTAATCTAATATACAAAAGATGATAAGTAAGTTTAATACACCGAATTTGGCCATTATCCTGATTTGCAATTGCAATTAACGGTTTAGATTTAATTTGAATCTTAAACTGTAAACTATTTACAGACGAATGAGCAGTCGACGGGTAAGTTTGAGTAGCAGTCATTTACCGCTTGTTATGATCACTGCTGAAAGGCCTGCATGTTCTAGTTGTGGATACGATTCAAGGTAATTTACTTCTTCACTAATCACTAAATAATTCCTTCTATTTGAGACAATAATAAAAATGAATTAGCAATAATTTATTATAACTCTTTCGAGGGGGCCTATAATGTTGAATCATCCCGTTTAATCATCCACTTAATGGATCCTAAATGACAACTTAATATTTTCCAAATGCTCGATAATATATCTCTTACCATATTGTTTAATTTTCAATACTGCTAAACTTTGATAAGACGCCTATTGGCTTTCAACAGACTAATTGTTTTTGTTTTAGTTTTCAATTAATTTTTTATTTTGAACATAGGACAATTTAATCATAAATTGAAGCAAACTGAAATAATGTACGAATATATAAACGAATAGCTGAAATTTTTTTTTAATTAAAAAAATAAGAATTCAAATACTTTTATAAAAGTTACAGTCTAAGAAAGATATCGTTCCTGTCTGCAGATGGTCGGTTGGAGGATCAACATCATACTAGTTCTGGAATGGATAGCAAAAGTTCCTTGGAATCAAACCTTTCATCGAAGTTAGGTAACTGAGAAATCTTTCAATTTCTCTTTAATATCTTTATTTTATTATAAATTTCTTAAAATGCAGTCTTATATGAATAATATGATTAGGAGTTCTTATATCTTCATTTTATTATAATTCATCACCATATATGTTATCCACAACCTCAGTTTATTATAAAATATTTTTTCAAGGTGATATTAGTGATGTGTCAGATGAACAGCAGTCGTCATCATTAATCGAAACAAAACAACAATCCTGGTTGGATGCTGATATCGCGCACCTCTTCGACCAACCTGCCACCGAAACAGTAATTCAGGAAAGGTTTGTTCAACGTTCTTCATATTTGACAAAAAGATTGTCGAGCCATCATATGCAGAAGTGTTTTATGAAAAAACATAGTGTGAAAACAGTTCTATTGATTGGATGATTGGAAAGTCCTTTACGTGCTCCTTTAAAGCGCGATATTGATTTTAAATACTTTTTCTTAATTTGCTGCAACTTTGTTTTGCTTTATTGCAGTTACTTCTAAATTAAGACACTATCATAAGTTTTAAAAGATTTCAGGAAGCGCTGCAAAAGTGAACGACGGTCAAGAACACGCTCACCAATGGTGGATGAAGTTGGCGGAAAAGGACAACCAACTAGGCCGAATAGTTTCACCAACTTAGGACATAACCTGGTGGGGAATTAATCAATTGCAACAATACAAAATGATTTTACTATTATAAGTGAAAGCATTATCCATCAGATATTATTATCCATCTAAAAACTCTCAAATAATATAAGATCTATAACTACATTAGAAATCATAACGTTTTCGGGATTCCTGGAAGACTTGAAGTTTTTCTATTTCATACATTCGATTGCTATGCATAATTACGGCAAAACGATTCGACCCAGAATAATTTCTGAGTAATTTTCTAATGTTGGTTATAGATTTCCCAAACATCTGTTTTTTAATGATATAATCTTGAACCTACTCAGGATATCTTGTTCCCTGAAAATGACTCCTTTCAGGCTTGTACGTTATGGAAAACCTTTTATTGATATGACAGAAGTGATTATATTAATTATTTCGAGTTAATACTAATATCGAAACTGCACATTCTTACATTCCTGTAAAACTTCGATCAACTGATTAAAATGTCCACTCATATGAAACAGGCTGAATCAAAAGATACATATACATATGTCGCTAAAAAGTCCGTAAATTTGTGGAAATAGTATATACAAAAGGTACTTCTTTTAACAAATAAACAGAGCAGGTATGCAAAACATAGAAGTAGATATAAAAAACAGTATATGAAAAATTCAAAAATATAAAAAACAGCGGATAGAGTTGAAAAATACAAAAACAACAATTATAACTTCAATTTCGATTGACTTCCAAGTTCCAGTACTGTTTTCAAAAGGAGAATGTAATAAATAAAAGAATTTAAGGAGAAATGATTATTTGGAAGTTTGAAAATCAGTCGATAATTATCGATAATTTAAAAGTTGTTAAAGCTGTTCTATATCACGAAAGAATTAAGGAAAAATATTGTAATTTCATGATAATGATACTAGAAAAGGGCAGTTCCTAATTTCAATTTTATTTATGTAATCATATTCGTAACGATCAAGGTTAATGGTACAAGGACATACTAATAACTCGTTTTTTTTAATTCGTTTTTCCACTTTTACCGATGAAAATTCTTGCTTTCATTGATTGGGATAGTTTGCAAGTTTCATGACAAGATGTGCAAGAATTACAGAACAAACAATTTTGTCACATAATTATATACCATACACAATGACCTTCATGTTTAATCATGACTATTATATACAACGACAATGCATGGAATTGTATCTCAATCGAGCGGCGTTTAGCAAACAGCTCAGACCGAATAAGTATTGAAAGAAAAAACTGAGGTATATGCTCGTTATTTTTGAATTCACCGCCACCATGCTCTATTAAATGCTATTGTTTGGAAATTTGCATGTGTACCGTGCTTTCATATCGTTTCGACATGTATATAAAGTGGATATTAACCATTTGTTATTTCGATATACAGTGTATGTTTTGCTGCTAATAGAAGGCAGAATTCAGATTAATGTTCCTTGCACACCTTTGAAAGGGTTGTCATTACGAAATACTAGAGCGATGAGTTAACAAATAGTCTAGAACTTAAAGTGTTTCAAGATGGAGTAAGCATGAGATAATGGCATGCTGCTATCAAATATACGAGCACACAACTCTTCTAGGATTTAATAAATTCTAGTATAAATATACAACTTCGCCTAAAACTATTTATTTTGGTTTTGCGAATCTTTTTAGAAAGAATAAATCTGAAATATAAAAGGTAATATGAGGACAACAAAATGAACTCTCTGAAGACTCCTTATAACCTTAATCAGTCCACAGCTATCATAGAACAACTCTGCTCTTATGAATATAGAATTTCAAATATAAATTCCCGGTCTTAAAAGCCACATATCACATAATGTCACACCCCGATAACGGAAGAGCTCATTACACTTGCATATTTGGCCGACTTCTGTTTTCAGGGTGCACGTTATCTTCTGCAGTTGCTTTAGTTTAATTCTAGTTAGGTTCCCTCAGTTTATTTTTGTTTGAGTTATTTGTATATTTATTTTCTCATGTAGATGTAGCTCTTCTGTTTTTTGTCATATACATTACGCTACAATACTTCGGTAGTTCAATAGCAAATTATGTTTTATTTTTTCTACTTTTTTTCAACAGTTGTTAAGATAAGGGGCAAATTGAGAATTTATGAGAGTGCTGAGAGTATTTCATTTTTCTTCCCCTTTCTCTTGCTTTCTCCATATAATTATTACAAAGTTTGTGCAGTTAAAAATATGTTGTCTATCAAAATATGTTTTCCATGAATCATATTGAAACATTAGCTTGTAAAACTTGAACTTGGAATATGTTAGAACCATGCTGATACGTGTCAAGACCTGTATACACAAAATACGCTCAAGATGCTCTTTTTTTATCTGTAAATATCGAAATATAGTATGAGAAAATTTTCGAACTCTTTACCCATATTTTTGTGCTATCATTCATTAGTATATGCTAATCGATTGGCAACCATATCCTTTTTGGCTACGCATGAGAATTATGACGCTGACACGTTTAGCTCGTGAACTTTCATGTCCTCATACGTTTAGATCGGACATTTCATAAGCCGCAGAATACCTCTAAGTCTTCAATTCTACTTCTGGAGATGTATTATCGAAGACATATTATCTTTGGACGTATTATCTTTGGTAGTATCTCGAGTTCATCGGTGATGCTTATTTCATTCCGTCTTTTAAAACTTAAAGAAGAGCGATTTTATGGCATCGCGGAACACTCCTTATTTTTAGAAACATGATAAGTTTCCGAGAGTTTTTTTCCTTAAGGAGGGATTTTACTTTTTAATCTATTTCAGATCTTCTAGCAGTTCCTTATCATCGTTCGCAGATATCATAAATTATTGAAAGGACTCTACCCGAAGAGTGTATGTCGGGTGAATCAGTGTTCGTGACATACAAAAAAAGCGATACAATAACTGTCTGGTTGGTTTCATAAAGTTCGACAGAACAAGACTGAATTTATCTGATTTCTATACAGGTTTAAGTGTAATTTTTATGAGGATTTATACTTCTGCTGAATTTAACAAATTAGTTTATTGAAAAGAAAAATATTTGTTGAAGCGTTCGAGAAATTTTACAAGACGGTGTCGGGCGATTGCAGTCTTCATTGTAAGATTTGGGAGAAAGTAAGAACAGGTTTGTTTAGAAACATAAATGCGTTATGGAGAGATTCAGAAGCTTTATTTAAAAAGTTTGAGAGCTGTTTGCAGTGAAAATGATTATTTAGTTTGGAGTAATATCAGCAAAAGTTTTGTTGGAAACTTAACCGCTAGTGCACTTTTGCAAAAATATGTAGATTCTGTGGGAATTTGATTCTGATTTTCTCTTTTTGTTGCTTTTATACTTCATAAAAGTTTTCATGAAGCCTTTTATTGTATGAATTAAATTTTAAAAAGCCGGATTTTAAACTGGACTATTAGTGTATCTACTTATTGGGTTTCAACGGCGAACATCGATATAAGTAGACGAAGTTCGCATCATTGAATTTTACTTTAGATTAACGGAAAAATAATGACGGAAATACATTTTTCCCTCATCGTGTTTAGCTTCATCTCATTCTATACTGACTGTATTTTCTCATATTACCATAATCTCTCAACTTGTCGAATTTTGTTAAAATTTGTCAGATACAACTATTCCACTTATATATCCCGGTTTCATTTTACAATTACTTATCTTTATAAGACAGAATGAACACAGAAGATTCAAATAATAAGTAGCGCGGAGGAAATTGTTCCCAAAGCATGAAAGTAGTATGCTACCCACTATTAGGTAATTGGTTTTGAGTAATCTGGAGTAAAGATTACGTCAATATTTTTATGAAGACGTCTTCTGGGCGGAATAATACCAAGCTATTTAGAAACTTAAAATAAATTTCATAAAGTATTTGCAATCATGCAGTTGGTGTTAGCTTGCCATAAGGTAGTACCACATGAATGATCGTTCCGAATATAGCACTTTACTGCAAACAATCTCGCAAACAAACAATTTGCTGCAAATATTCCGTATTAAAATTATGGGCAAATAAATATTATTCAAAAGATTTAAATAGTTCTGTGTACAGTATCGAAATTAGTCATCCGTTGCTGTAGTCAAAAATTCCCCTTCATCAGTTTTGCAAGGTTACGAAGCAAAATCAGTGTTGCGAAATCAAAAAATATTTTCTTCATTTTTAAGAGGACGATTCGTCATCGAAAATTTTATGAGAGATAGGTAATGTATGTGTTAGGCTTCCTGTTTTCGTTCTTCCGCACTTCAATCGTGATTGAGAATTGTATGATAGATATGAGATAAGTTTATCTAATGTTCTTTAATTAATATTTATAGAATAAATTTAGTGTCGCCTGTTGTAAATCATTCTAATTATTCTGGTCACATTTCAGATGATCTAATTCTTACTGACTTTTTCAGAATTGTTTTATGAATAATCCGTCCAAAATCACCATTATCTTCCACCATCGTCGACCACCCTGGCCGGGTATCAGTTTCTGACTGCTGTTATCATTGTCTGTCACTTCGAGTTAAGCAGATAAATCGTGCAATTTTCAAAGGGTTTGTTTGTGTTTTTCAAACTTCTTTTAATATTTTGATCATGAATCTTTATTAATGGTTTTCGCACAATTTAGATTTTCATATATATCTATAGGTAAAACATATAATGCAGAGTTCTTGCTAAATATAGTTGGTTTATATTGGATTCGATTGTTGGTCGAATATTCGCCTATTACAAATAAAGACAAAATATGAAATGTAGTTCAAGTTTTACTAAGTTAGAAGGTTTTAATAAATTGTGTGTTGTAGCATGTCAACTTCTACTCTCTCTGATGGTTCTCTTAATGAAGGTACTTTTGCTGCAGAAGATGTACCTGGTGTGATTGATGATTATTTTTTTGAAGGTTGCAGTTTTATCTTAAACATCATTACAATTAAAGTTCGAAATTTTTGCGGGCTGATTCATTGGAAACCCAAATTAGCGGGATCTGTAATATTTAAAACTTAAGATTTCGAAGTTACAAGTTACTCTACTATTGACAACTACCTTTTTTCAAAAATTCAAAGCTGTGTGCATGATCATCGTAAAATTTTGAACCACTGATTTTGAAGCAAATGTGACTTCCTGTAACTCGAAATCTAGTCAATCTTTTAGGTGCTGAAAAGTTGCTGGAAGTGTGGTTTGATAAAAATCAGGATGGAGCTGCGTCTTTGAGAAATATACCATATTCGGAACTGGTTGGTATGTTGGATATAGCACACTGCCATATTTTGCACTCTAAAAGCAATGAGTGTATGGATAGCTACGTTTTGAGGTTGTGGGTTTGCCAAAAAGTTTCTGAAATGTATATTTCCTATTTTGCGCATGAGAGATGATTATTTTTTTGAATAAACTTGTTTATTAATTTATAAGGTTCAGAATTCCAAGTTTTCATTTTGTATATAAAATTTTTAGAGGATCAAGAATTGAAAAATCAGTTGAAGGATTTATTTTCACCTTCCAGGCATTACTGCTGGCTGATAATTTTCTCGAACAGCACTATCTATAAAATCTAAAGAAGTACTCTGCTAGGAAAAACCTTAATTTACAGCGAAAGCAGTATGTTTGTCTCAGATTTCCGCATCATTTTGAAGACATGTGGTACAACGCGATTGCTTCACACAATAGGACGGATTTTACACCTTGCTAAGATATACTGCAACATGGACAATGTTATTAGTGTTTTCTACTCTAGGAAAAATTTTGTGCATCCCGAAAGACAGCTCTATCCACATTCTTCATTTGAAACTGAAGTTGATTATCTTGAACAACATTTCACAGGTATAATTGTACAGTATTCATCCAGTAATCGTAATTTTAGCGCAACTAATCGGTTTCCTTGTTTTGTTTTTGTTATTTGAAATGAGGAAATGTTTTGATATTATTAATTTTCAAGATTTTGGTTTTACATTTTTTTCTGCAGGAGGTTCCGCTTATTGTATCGGTCCACAGAGACAGAATTGTTGGTTTCTGTACACAATGGTTGCTCCACAGGCTGTTTTCCCATTCCCGGATCATACGCTCGAAATACTTATGAATGGATTACCAGAAGATGTGCTTAGTGTATTCAATCCTAGCGTGAGCAAAGATGGGAAAGACTGCAGAATGGTCTTTTATTGCTAGTTTTAATCAAATTAAGTTTTGATGAGTCTGAGAGTTTGTAGAGTGTTCAATTCTCACAATATCTGAATAGCAGCTATGTTAGTTCTTCTAGTTCCTTTTGATGGACATTACTTATTTCAGAACTAATAAACAGATAAAATGTTCAAATAAGAAACTAATTTTTTACAGAAGTCTGCTATCAACACAATACTACCACCTGATATTATTATCCATGAGGAATTGTTCAGCCCATGTGGTTACAGCTTGAATGGATTAATTCCACACTCAGTAAGTGTCAAGATCTGCGATGTTCTTTTTGAAAATTATTCAATATGACGCACTACTTTTCAGGATCACTATATTACGATTCACGTAACACCAGAACCGGATTTCTCTTATGTCAGTTTTGAGACAAATCAGAATGCGCTAAATTTAAGTGAGCAGATGCTAAAAGTTCTAGAAATTTTCAGGTATGTTTTTGTTCATATATTATGCTCTAAATTTAAGGAATGAATAATACAAGTTTGAGAAGGTGATATTGGCGACTTCACAAAAAATTTCTCGTTTTAAGTTCCATCTTTTTATGGTTGCTTGTCTACCATGCTTGCCTAAGAATTATTGCTAGTCACATCAGCAACTTTATAGGAAGTTCTTTGTAGACCGAATAAATTTTTACTAACCATTTTCTCCAATGAATTGTCACACGAAGGGAAAGAAGTGCAGAAGAATTTATGGGGTCTGAAAATACCTGGATGTCGCCGTACGAACTTGCAGTTTCTGGAATTGCCGGTATATTTCTTTTACATGGAGTTTGAAAAACTTAAATTTAATTTGCTGGTCAAGAATGTAGGATAATTCAGAATTGTGTACTGAATACTTGTGTTACGTCGTAGTACAATTTTTATGATTATATAAGGTGGTTTATCTTATCAATATAATGACTTGTGGAAGCAACAATTATTAAATTTGATTAAATGCAACAGATCTAGATAGTCATCTTGACCTTGTTTCTAATCGTAGCTTAAGTTTCTCTGCAGGTACTGAACAGTTCCTTCCTCCATCATGTTTTGTAAGACTTTTTTAGCATGTAGTATTTTATCCTTTTTCAGAATGAAACACTGGTATATGTGCAGTTCGAACGAGTAGAAAATATGAAGTAGATAATTGCTTTACGTGAAAAGAGATATTGGCCATTGATAATAACATTAGTGGTGAATGATGAATGTTTAGATTCTTCACTCTGATTGAACCGGGTTTTTTAATTGATAGTTTTATGTTGTTTTTAGTATTTCCAATTTTTTTTTGTTTTTTTTTTTATTTTTCCTCATAGGCTCTTCACTGGATGCTCTATTGTTTCCAATACGTTTAGTGATTGGAAAGCCATTTATTTCTGTATCTTTCTGCATTACGGTTATTTATCTGTCACTTCTGTAAGATAATAAACGATTTGGAAAATTGGTAAAATGGAGAAAGCAAAGAAGTCGAAGAGAATGCTACGAAGTTCGAATTAGCATGGAACTGGACTGAAAGCAAATTCAAATTAGAGAGGGGGAGGGAGAAGAGGGTAACTTGATTAGGATCAAATTGAATGGCTAGTAACGCCCATTTTGCGCCATATCTTCAAATTCTTATTGACATGAATACTTTCGAAATAATTATCCTAGTAATCGGGGCTACTGGACATGTTAGAAAGCGTTAATACTTCCCTGGTTCTTCCAAGCGATGTAGATATTATGTTTGCGTTGTTCTAAAAAGAAAATATCAATAATTGATTTCCGATAATTTCTAAGTTGTATCAAACGTTCTAATTTGGGATTCGAAGCTGGCATCAAACAGGTTCCGGTTTTTATTTGTTCACTATTCGTTAGAAGTTAAATATAATTTACAAAGAGGAAACAAAGCACGAAAACTCCTGCAACTAATAAAAATAGGTTGCAAGGGCATATTTTCCACTAAGGTGAAATCAATTTTTTTTTCAAGTGATGATGCTCTTCTCCCCTTCACCCTTCGCACTAATTAGGAAAGTCCATTAATGTCACATTGCATGCTAATTATATTTAACAAATAGAATTAAATAAAAAACTTTCGCTAAAATGATATTAAGAAATATGGATGAAAAGTACAAAAATTTTGTGTTTGCGTTAACTGATTGCTCAGATTGCGGCATTGAAACATGAACGAAAGGGATAGTCGTTCATTGGAAATTTTGGATTTCTCTTTTTCACTTTCAGTCTTCACATATCATGTAAGAGTTGATGGTGATCGTGTCAAAAAGACAAGCTTGCCATGTAGTCGAGATTTCAAGTAAAATTGACATTTTTCGCGAAACATATATATATGTCATAAAAGCAGATCCTCATCCTTAGTTTGGGTATATTCATTCTGCAAAAGAGCTTGCAATTCACTTTCAAAGTAGAAGTAATCATAAGAATCTTGTACTTGATTTACTAATAGTTATTAGTAAGTTGAGTCTAAAAAACTAATCTGGACAACAAACCAGTCTGAGTTGAAATCGACATTCAACCATAAATCTGAGATCGAATTTTAGATCTATTAGGATTTACAAATTTTCTGATCTCTAATTTAAAAAGCGTAAAATATGGTGAAATTACAGAAAACTCCACAGCGTTATGTATTGGTGTTCCTACAATTTCTCGAATAAAGCGGCCAACAACTAGTATAACAGCAACAAACATCGTCACCATATCACCTGAGCCAACAATGATAATCATCCATGATAGTACCACTCGATCAAATCAAATATCATGAACTTCTGTTCCCATCTGAAGCAAAATCATTCATAAAATATCTATTGAGGTATTGAGTCTGAATGATACTTCGAATTTAAAGTATTTCACAAATTGAAATTCAGTCAAATTTGAATATAATGACGTTTGAGAATTGAAGATTTAAATGAAGATATGAATTTCAATACTGAAGTTAAATTGATTCGAAACAAAAAATTGGAATTCACAACGAATTAAAGTTAAAGAGAATTTCGAAAATTTTGAAATGCAATAGAAAATTGCAATTACTTCGATTTTTTTTCACCTAAAGCACGAAATGGTATAATGCATTTCTTTAGTTCTTTTATGCATAAATGAATATATATATATAACTGATAAAATATATATATATATATAACTGACATAATGAAAAGCAAATATTAGAGTGAAAGGTGCTGCTAACACTCAATGACGCCTCTCTTCAATGAATGAAGCAAGAAAACTTAAATAATACATTTAGCTAAGATAGGAAAAGAAGCGTTCAAAATTTATTAAAATTGGTGTCAGGAGATATATTTGCCCTAGGCTAATCGATTCTACTTGTGCTTTGGTCGTATATTTCATCGGGAAAAATGATATCTTATGAAAAGCTAGGCGTTTTAACTGCTTTTCGATTTCCCGAAAATTGCAAAGTAGTTAAAAAAAACAGCGACATTTTTAGAACTTTCAAATATATTGAGTTGGAAATCATCTTATGCCTATACTATAAAAGGACAGAAAGAGAAATTAGATTCGACCAATATCTGATTGATAGTTTTGTAAATTATTTAAGTTGTTACCACCACCAGGTGTCGTTTAATTAAGAACTAGCTGCTTGCCAAGAAAATAGATTTTAGTTTAAATTTTCAGAATATTTTTAGTAATCGCAGTTACTGTAAATATGCTTTCCCGTATTAAGAATGTCAGTAAGTCTAATACATTTGTTATAAATGTTATAAAAATGTTTAAAATGTTATAATTAAATTAAAAATTAATGAATTAAAATAAAAATGTTATAATTCAATAAATTTGTTAAACGATTTCACTTCAGCTAAATTTCTCATCCTTTTAAAATACACCAAACTCTTTGTGCATTTTTGTTAATTCCTAAAAACAACATCTGATCGCTTTTCCACTTCACTGTTTATCCGTTCCTTGTATCTTCCATCTAACCGAATTGTATTTTCCTTCGTATTGCTTCCACAAATTCAATCACTGCTAAATTCTTAGATTTATTGCAACAAAACAGACATGTTTGTTGAGATCTTTAAAACTTCGTCATTTATTATTTTATCGAGCAAAAGTTCCAAAAATCTTCCATCATTTCTTCACAGAATTTTCATGACAGCCGGATTAAGCATTGAAGCTGTTAATTTCATATGTTTACATGTATTGTTTCCAATCTCAAATCATCAATTTCAAATTAGTTTTATGAAGTATTTAGTGCATGAATTGAAGGAAAGAATTGAAATTAATTGGAAATTTTTTGTTTCTCTTCCCACAAAGGCGAATAAATGATGTCATTGTCAAAAGATTGGTCAGTGACGCCATTATTGACATCACTCATTCAAAATTAGCTTATTCCTTGAAAAAGCTGAAAGAATAATAATCACTTTTTTGTTGACTGACCCTTTTGAATGTGAAGAATTAATTTCTATTTGAATTTGAATTTGAGGAAATAGCGGTCAGGTTTTAATTTCATGGCTTCACTCTTCAATGATGTTTGAAATTTTTTTTAAAGAATGTTTAATTAATTATAATTTGATAACTTAATGAAATGGAATTGCCGAAAGCTATCAAGTTACTTTTATCTTTACTTATGCATTTTAATTTTAGTTCTCATAATATATATTAATTGTTCGTATCACTTTCTTCTTTAGTCTTGCCTCAATTTGATTTCATCGTCTGATATATATTATTTGTTCATATCGCCTTCTTCTTTAGTCTTTCATCAATTTGATTTCACCGTCTGATAGCATTGGAAGATCGTTTTTAACTAAAAATTATTCAACTTCTTAATTCCTGCAACTTCTCCATCCTAATTTTATTATACACTCTTCCAGTCTGCTTTAAGTCACTATTCCAAGCAATAATAAATTACGAGTAAAAATGTGAGATGAAATTAAAATGTGTTGCACTAAGGAGAAAAGCTAAAATGATTGGACGTCTATTTCCATCAAATCCATCAAACTTAAAACTTGCCATTTCTTCCTTCTAATTATTTCATTAATTAAAAAAATCTTTTATTTGAGAAATTCTTTTTAAGAAAAATTTTTTTCAAAGTTCTAAATTTAAATTAAATATAACACAAATGTTTGCAACAAATTTAGTTCAAATTTAATTTGTAATCTCTCAGCTAAATTCTTCATTTGCCCTCTTCCATATGGTTGAATTGTTTCTAATTTTCTTCTTCAAATTTTTCTACTTTCCCTTATCTGGAAACTATTTTGCTATCTAATAAACATATTGACTTATTTAAAACAGCTCTCTGTTAAACATTATAATTTGAAAATGAACTTAATTCAAAAAAGAAAACCGGAAAGTGAACTTAATTCAAAAAAGAAATCCGGAAAATGAACTTAATCCAAAAAAGAAATCCGGAAAGTGAACTTAATTTAAAAAAGAAACCCGGAAAATTCTTTCAGGGCCAACTTTTCTTATCTTAATTGTTTTCGCTGATGACTAAAAAGTGGTCCATTTATTTGGATTTTCTCAAATTAGACAATTAACTAATGCATTTACTAGCTCCTACGTTATGAAGTAAGTAAGCAATCTTTCCCTGTCAACACCATCTGCTCCTAGTCTATCTGTTTTTTCCATTTTTGCATATAAACTGAGAAAGGCAGAGTTTTCTACAGATGTTTGTCAGTGTATGAGGAAATAATACTGATTGCTGGTCGGTTCCATTGAGTCCACTCATTGTATCGTCGTCACCTTCTCTTCACTCATTTTTGTTTTTAGTTTTTCTTTTGATATAATCGAACATTCATCGATTGAAAAATTGTTAAATGTAAACAACGTTATAGCCAGTAGATAGACATCTCTATTTCCAACTTCTTTTCTATATTATATTTTTTTCTTCGTTAAGTCTTATTCCATATTATAACTACAATTAAAATCTTGAAATGTATTAATACGCTTCGTAAACATATTATGCATTTAAGCTATATCTTTAATTATTCATTTTTTTGTTTCATTTCAAATGAGAATTCATACAGGTGAAAGAGAATTCATACAGGTGAGAAAAAATCCATATCTTTGTATGTCATGTTATCCATTATGAAACATTATCCTATAACTTCTAGTAATTCGTAAAGATAAGAAAATTCAATTATACAAAAACTTATCAAATTTTAAATGAAAAAAGTAAATTAAAAATTTCAACAAGATTAATGAATTTCCTTCAAATTAGTAATTATTGATTAAAATTGATATCAAAATGATATTTGAATATTTTACATATCGATTTTAACAATTAACTAAAATATACTGTAAATCGAATATTTGATATAATAAAAAATAAATGAGAGTATAATGATTTTGCTATTTGTATTACTGAAACTATTTGCTAATTTTGCATATTATTATTCATTTTTGCTAATTTTAGCAATTGCTAATTAATGATATGAATATTATAATGATTTTCTTATTTGTTATTATGATATGAAAAATAACAAATGTATGAATTGATGCAGGCAGACTTTGCTATAGGATGAATCATTTCATATGTCTGAGGAAGAATTGAAAAAGGGTGTTTAAGCTTTTATCATATTGTACATCCATGCTGTAACCAGTCCTCTTTGCCAACCAATTTGTCCTAAAATTATTTCAATTTTATAATGAAAAAATCATCTCATTGCCACGATGAGCAAAATGCATTACTATTCATTTAATAATACTCTTTAGTATTTAATAAAAACACTTTACCTCTGTTCATTCCATTCTAATTTAGTCCGTTTCAAAGACAACATTTAGAGAAAGTCTTATATCATATCATTCTTCTTTATCATATCACAGTTGATTGATTTATTTTAAATTCTTGTCATACATTTTCGATAGATTTTTTTTGAAGGAACAAAACAATAAATAATTTGGTTAAGATAGCTTTCAATTATGATTAGCAATTTGTGAGAGTATAATGATATTATAATGATTTTGTATAATGATTTTGAGTATAGCGAATTCACTTATGTTCATCTAAATTTTGGATGAATAATATCTCAAATGAGAGTGAGTTGGTATAACATGTAAATGCATATTGAATACAGAATTATCATATTCCGATTACGCTTCGGAGGAAATGAATGGATGAAAACAGTGTTGGAGGAAACTCCAAAAGATATCTTCAAATTGTTAAGCTGTGATATGGGACTGAAACACATTGCGTAGCTGCGAGATTAAGATAACTTTAACTTCAGCAGCTTCAAATAAACCCTCAAGAAATATTGACCAAATGTGTGCGGGTGATTGAGATTTAGTAGAAATGGTGTATTGAGATTTGGAAACAACGGTTTTTTGTTCATCACGGATTGTTTTCTGATAAAGATCAAACATCAGTATATGAGGGCTTACTAAAAATTTTAGGTTGAACATCAACAGAAGAGGGTTAAAAGTTTTAACTAGATTAGGATGTCGTAATAAGCTCATCAAAATTGCTTACTAAATTACAACACATCGATATTGTTCTGTAGAAGATCAAGGCGTCCCTTGATTTTGGAGAGTGGAAATACAGTGCCCGATTTGGATTTGTAAACGAAACGAAGAGAGTGACTAAAAGACATGAATAATATGAAGGACGATGAATATGGATAGCACCTGATCTCAGAAACAAAGTAGAGCAGAGATGAACCTGAATTGTGTAGAATACAATACTTCTGAACGAGATTGGTTTATCATTGGTGATCAGGTTTATTTAATATTCTGATGGACGTTTTCGCAGTATCTCCTTTTACAAAATGATCATGTGTGTGATAGGCAAGAATACTTTTTGAAAAGTTGCCATCAATGTAGGTTATCAAGGGAAATCAGGAAAGATCAATACGGTGTCACATTAATCTACTACATAGTAAATGAGAGGAAGAAACTTTTTCAACATGCAAGACTTAAAATTTGTTAGAAGGATTTATGAAGCAGCAGGGAATTGCTTGAATCGAGGAACATTATGAGAATATCAAGTGTGCTACTACAAGTTGACTGGAGAAATTGAACTCAGGACTACAAAGTCACAGTGTGCCAACTGAAGAGAAGACAGAGTTTGAGAGTGGTATTACTCTGTGACGATGTTGCAGTACGGCAGGAATATTAGTCACCGAAAATTAAATTTAGCATTTGAGTAAAGTTAAAATTTTGCACTTGAGTAACGGAATCAATTTAGTGGTCCATAGAAAGCTGGTCTCTGAGATTTGATGTATATTTAAGGATTGTTACAATGCAAAGCTTGAAAAAATAGTACTGACAGCTATCATAACCAAACATTAGTCATTCCAGTATCCGTTATTCTCTCTGTTTCCTGACCAAGCATATTTTTTGGTTTTCTTTCATTAAATTTTGTTTTCTTCTAGTCCCCATCTTTCATTCTCCTTAGATGTAAAATGATGATATTTATTGAATGTAACTTATTGTCTTAAGCTTTCCTTTTTTCAAAAGAATATTTCTATGTGTAATAGTTGTACCATTGTTTTTTTCAGCAGTTATATTGACAACTGCAGATAATTATAATTAACAGTATCAAAGTATTCTTTTCATTCTATTTGTACTGTTGTTATCATATGAAATATTTATGGACATTTCTTGATTTAACAAACATATAATTTTCGTATTTAACCTCTGTTGTATTCGACTTTGTAAAAATCTTTAGTGTGGTCTGCACCATAGATAATAATTATATTTGCTTGTTATTTTCAGGGGAATGTCATATAATTCAGTATCAACATCAACATCCGGATCGGGGGAAAGTGATGTGTGGGAGGAGGAAAAAGTGAACATGGAGAATTTCATACTTATACGGGTCCTCGGGGAAGGAGGTTTGGAAGACTTCATTTTCTTTTCTCTTAAAGAATCATTTTAAATTCTCTTTCTAATTTAGCACAGTTAAATTTCCATCTCCGATAATGTTCTTAGTCTTTGTTTTCATTTTACTTTCCATTTTTTTTTTAATTTTAGGATATATATGATTAATTAGTAGGTATTATGGAATTACTAAAATTTTTTCACTTTTTCTGCCGTTGATGATAATGACAGTCAAATTCGATGCTTGTTATATTTTATATAAGAATTCAATCAAAGTTTGATTTCATATTTATTCATAATTTCTTTTACAGCTTATGGAAAAGTATTTTTGACACGAAAGATTGGAGGACGTGATCATGGTGTAATCTATGCAATGAAGGTATTGCGTAAAAGTCGTGTTATAACAAAAGCAAAAACGCTGCAACACACATTATCCGAACGTCATGTGTTAGAGCGCCTGAAAGGGTTGCCATTCTTGGTTGAAATGATCTATGCATTTCAGTCCGATTCCAAATTGCACATTGTTATGGGTAGTATTTAAAATCTTTGAAAAGTATGCAGTCAAAATGCTACGAAGGATTGTGAAGAATGTAGAAGTATTGTTTATAGAACAAAGAATTGACAACTACTTTTATGGCTTACATTAAATGCTCTAAAATTTGGAAATTCAAATTGTATTGAAGTTTTATATTTTATTTCAAAATCTAATTTCTTAGTTTCTTTATGTTGTAGAGTTCGTCAAAGGTGGTGAATTATTTACACATTTGTGCAATAAAGGATCATTTGATATACATTCAGCAAAATTCTACATAGCAGAATTGGTGGTTGCAATTGATAGCGTTCACAAGGTAAATGTGCTTTCTTGATGTTAGCGATATCTATCGGAAAATTAGTTTACGACTTATAAAATTTTCCGTGGAGTTTTGCATTTTTTAGTCGTTCTTAGTTTTTCAGTTGATATTATTGGAACTGTGGTGAGATTCGAGTTTTGCCCATAAATAAATTTTTCAAGCTAAATGGCTTTTTCAGCGAAAAGTTGTTTATCGGGATTTAAAATTGGAAAATATTCTGTTGGATGAAAATGGACATATCAAGTTAACAGATTTTGGGCTGAGCAAAGAGCTGAAAGACAATGAGGTGAACAGATGCACAAATAAAATTTTGTAATTTTTTCTGTAGTTGTTTCTCGAAAATTTCTTGTTTTTTATTCTCCTTAAATACTGAAAAATTCTCAAAAATCAGAAACACGATAAAGCCATTCGACTTAATATTAGTTATTATTCATCCAGTGGTAATCGATTCCATGAGCAGGTTTAATTTTATATTATTGACATTTGAAATATTATTGACATTTGGTTTTACTGAAATATTATTGACATTTGATTTAGTTACACAGGGCAAATTCGTATTGCGGTACCATAGAATATATGGCACCGGAAGTGGTGGAACGGACAGCGGAAGGATATGATGAGACAGTGGATTGGTGGAGCCTTGGTGTTATTGCATTTGAATTGCTGACGGGATGTTCACCGTTCACAGTTGATGGACATTCAAATACGAGCAGAGATATTGCGAGGTGAAGTTTTCTTAATTATAAGCTTAGGTGCAAAAAATTTGTCTGTAGAAGATACATAGATGTACTGTCAAGTTACGAATAAGTTTATCATTCGCTTTCAGAAGAATCCTAACAAAATCTGTGCCATTTCCACGAAACTTTAATAAACTCGCTTTGGATTTCATTAGTCGTTTGTTGGAAAAATCATCGCGACGTCGTTTGGGGAGAAATGGTGTCGATGAAATCAAGAATCATCTTTTCCTTGTTGACGTTGATTGGCACCAATGTGAACTACGTGAACTGAAACCACCAATTGTACCGAAAATTTCAAACAATGTGAGCTTGTTTTTCTGGATTTCATGGTATGTGATATTATGATCGAGTAATTAGCATCCTGGCTTTGACTTCTCGATTTCATAGAGGGAGAAGTTTTTGTTACTGTATACCAACTATCAATCTTTGTCATATTATGATTGTTACATAATTTTTTTCAGAAGATCTGATGCATTTATAAATTCAAATTGCAGATGGATGTGACGAATTTTGCTCCTGAGTTCACAAATCAAATACCAGTCTATTCACCAGCTGATACTCCACTTGATACACGCAATCTTTTCCGGGTATTTTATTCGATCTTTTCTATGTGTGACAGACTTCTTAATAGAAGTTTCCGATTTTCTGTTAAACAAGTGGAGGCATATTGGATTAAGCCGTCATATAAATAAATTAGGAAATGATCGCAGTTTTTACTTTTCAACCGTCCCGTACAGTAATTATAATGTAGTGTTTCAGGGCTACTCGTTCGTGTCGCCATCGGTAATGTTCGCTAATAATAACATAATTGGTGAGGAATGTTTGGCGGATGATTTTAGAGCGCTGGTTTCGGTTTCACCTTTTTTTTCCAAGTATAAGTTGGATCGTTCAGAAAGTGGTCTTCTTGGAAAGGGATCTTTTTCGATTTGCAGGTAAAAACTGGAATTGTTTTGGGATGAAGCGTGCTAGAACTCACACTCATCCACTAGCAGTAAGATTCAAAAATTTTTCACTATTGTGGGCATCTGCAAGCGTTTCTTCTTATTTCAGTTTACTTTTCATGACAAATATTTTTTTGAAAAAAGCTGGCAAAAATCATCCAATTTTTATTCCAGAAAATGCGAAAGGTTATCGGATGGAGTTTCATTTGCTGTGAAAATAGTTTCTCAACGTTTCCAAGCTCAGACAAGTCGCGAGGCGAGCATATTGAACTTAGTTAGTGGACATCCGAACATTGTTCGCCTCATTGATGTTCAGTCAGACAGTTTACACATCTATTTGATTATGGAACTACTTGAAGGTGTGGTTGGAAATATTTACGAAATTATTTTACAGACTTTATATTTTTCAAGACATGCTTAATATCTGAAACAAGATGATACATTTGTTTGTTTTGAAACGTCATATCTGTTAGTTGGCTGTAACGCACAAGATATCTTATTGAAAAGATGAAAGATTGAAAGTTCTGATAAGTGGTGACTCTATTGAATGATTTCGAATCAGATCACTTCTAGAAGAAAGCTAACGTTTTGAATAGCAACTATATAACTCTTATTTCTCGTGAAATAACATTTCTTTTTTATATGTTCGTTTTATAGGCGGGGAATTGCTCACAAGAATAAAGAAGATGGAGACATTTACAGAAGCACAAGCTGGTAAGATAATGAAGCAGCTCGTATCGGCAGTCTCATATCTTCATTTCAAAAACATTGTGCATCGTGATTTGAAGCCAGAGGTATCATCTCTTTAACAACAAAAAGTGTAGCGTATCTTTATTACAAAACACATTGAGAAAATGTTCAAAGTTTTTTCTATCAAAATCGCTTTCCCTTGCAATTTCAATTTGTAAAAGATCCAAGACATTTTATAACTGTATTGATCTATTCAAATTTGAATGTATTCTCTGATTTTTTGTTGAGATAAAGTAAAATATTGTAGAGTAAAAAACATTTTTTAGCATTTTTTGCCCATTTTTTGTTGTTTTTTTGCATGATTATTCATTAGAATGTCTGGAACTTTTCGGTTTTATATAACTTTATAAAAGTTCTACGATTTTATGGCTGTAGACACTTCTTTTCAGAATATTCTTTTTGAGAGCAATGAACCACAAGCAAAACTGCGTTTGGTCGATTTTGGGTTTGCCCGTCTTCTGCCATCAGCAACGGAAAATTTGATGACTCCTTGTTTTACTTTGCATTACGCAGCACCAGAAGTCCTGGAGAGTGATGACCAGTTGCCACAGTATAACGAACAATGTGATCTTTGGAGTCTAGGAGTTATTCTAGTAAGAATACGGATTTTTAATCTATTATTCATTAAGTGTTACACATTTTTAGCTTCTCAGTGTCAGTATTAGCTAGTTCATAATGGAGAATAGTCTTATTTCAAATGCCAACTATCACTTTATATTTCTGTATGTTTTAATTTACTGGTTCACAAATGCGAAATATTTCAGCTTTTTGTCAGATGAGATAATAAATGGATTTTTTTCTTTACCTAGGCGATCACTAGAGTGAAAAAATCATTGAGGAAATTGATATTCGGCATAAGTCAAGATTTTTGCAATACTTTTATGGGTTTGTAATTTAAAATTTTGCTGAAAGAGATTTAGAAATACCACTCTATTTTATTTGACAACATACTTTAAATATTTAAAGTAATAAGTTTAGTTCACGATGTTAAGTGGCAACGTACCTTTCCATGCACGTAGCAAGTACGAATCAGCGACAAATATTATGAGGCGAATTCGGAATGCAGAATTCTCGTTTGATGCATCGCAGTGGCGAGATGTTAGTATAGAAGCGAAGACTTTAATTACTTGTTAGTTTTGCCATTTTCCTAGCAGCAAAAATAAGGCTTATATGCATAATATTCTTTGATAAAATTGCTACAGGATCTACTCACAAATTTGGGTAGAAATATATTAAAAGTCAGTTTTTGCTTCTGGTAAATTACTGCTAAATTTTCTGAACTTCGGAAAATTTTTTTAAGTGTTGTTGACTGTTGATCCAACGAAGCGTTTGTCTTTGGAGGAGCTGCAGTGTCATCCATGGTTACTAAGTGCTGCTGCGCAAAATGAAACACCACTTCAGACACCAACAACATTGTTAAAGTCTCAGTCACATACTGGTTAGTCCATGTTTTTTGTTTCTTTACGAAAGAACGTAGAGTAATGAGCGTACGAAAGTTCCTTCTATCTAAATATTGATCACATCGAAATGAATTGTATAAAATATGCATCGGTTTTTTCAGAGGAAACATTTAATGAAACTATGAATGCCTTTCTGAATGCTAACCGTGAGGGATTCCAATTAATGGAAGTTGCTACGGCTCCGCTGCTTATGAAAAGACGTGGTATGAAACGAAAGAGTTTTGGTTCACGTGAATCATCTCCCAGATTTGAATCGACGACAAACAAGAAGGCTACAGTGATTGGTCCGCTTGAAACAGTACCGGAAGTTGCATCACCCCAACTTCCACGTCCAACATTATTGTTTTTGCAAACATCACCTGTGAATTATAAGAACTCTAAGTCCCCCACACCTCGAGATACTGAAGACTCGACATAACTTCTTGGTTTAAAATTTAAACCAATTGGAAATATTCAAATATAGCTGCAGGTGGTGCGCTGCTTATTAAAATGATACGGTCAGCACTTTTTCTTAGGAAAATGATATGAAATCATTATTTGCGTTATTTTACATTGGAGAATACTTGAACAATTTGCAACTTGGATCTCAAAATTTGGAATTCAAAGAGTGGATTTGATTTAGAACTGTATTTATTTCTTAATATTGCATTTGGATTTTGTAGTTTTGTTCTATTGTTTTCCCAATATCTATCTATGAATACTTTTGATTATGCACACTTTGCCGTCCGTGTTTCACTTTTTTCAAATATTTGTTGACATGTTATGTTATCCGTTCAATTTTTTTTTTTGAAATATCTTATTGATATCACATTTATAATTCTAGGAGAAAATCTTATCCATTTGTTTTTTAAAACAGATTTAAATCTTTAAAAGTGTAAAATCAATCAGGTATTTCAAGAAATATACTTTATGGTCATTTCATTGCTTTTCCGGATAGAACCTAATTCTTTTAATGTTTTTATATAATTCAGTTGTGGTTAGTGTGACAGTTACGGCTCTAAATTTCTGTGATCACTTGGTTGTATGCTTTTATGTTCCTTCTCAGTTCTTTCTTCACTATTAGTCCATTTGTTTTATGTACATAGCCCATCTGTTTTTGTTTCATCCTCTGCCATCAGTTTCAAAATTCACAGAAACAAGATGGTAAGGTAAAGAGCTTTCGATTAAACTAATTTGATTCATTTGGTCTCTCCTTCTTTACAGATCATGTAATTGTAAAAGCTCATTTTCAATATTTTGCTTGAAATATACTTTTCATATGAGTTTCTAAGCTCTAAAAATTATTATTATTATTCTTTAAATTAAGAGTATGGAGGAGGCAAGCGGGAGGAAATTATCCGTGTTTTGACTTTTTAGACTATCTAATTATTTCCCATCTTGATCTTGTCTTTTTTGGATACATACATCTCTTAAATGTTGAGTAATCCTAGTAAATAGTTGATAAATACATTTTTTTTTGTTCCAGTAATTTAATTCATAGACGTATTTAAAAAAACATCAAAATATTTAAAGAATTTCATTTTTTTTTTCATTGTAATCATAATTATGATTTCTTGTTACATAGATTGTGTTGATAAGGAATGGATTAGTGCAGCATTGAAGGAAATTGTGCTTTGATTAACACTCTTGCTTAATGAGCTTTTTGTGAAAAGTAAGTTTGTGAAGAACTTTATAGAAATTGTGGAAATCGATCGAAATTTCAGTTTTTCGAAACTTGTTAATTTGGATAAGCACTTTCCTTATAAATTTCTATTGAGAGTGTTGTACATTGTTGATATCACTAAAACGAATTCAGTAAAATATAGTTTAAGGATGAAATCTTTGAAAATTTCACTTATTTATGTATTTAAAAAAATTAGATAGGTATACATTGCTAAGTGATTGAGACGTGGCTAATAGATTGAAAGTATAGCGACAGGAAAAGAAAGACTTGCAATGAATGCTATGATTGTAGGAAAGAATAAAAATAAAGCAAAAAAACACTTTTACATTTTGGCTATTTTAAAGCACTTGAAAATGGTGGCATTTAGTTCAAAACAAAAGAAAAATTGGGCTACAAATGAAAATACAGTAATTACTTGGCATTGAAACACTTTAAAATAAAAGAAAGAAGACCTTGTCTTTTATATTAGACCGGTACTCTTTTGTCTCCGGCTTGAGCAGAAACATCACATTCTTTTTTTACAAAAGATTTAAATAAGAACTAAGATCATTACTTGGTACAAGTAAATGATTCTCTCATGTTTTTTAATAAAAAAGGTCCATAACATGTGTTTCTGAAATTTTTAAAGGAGCTGAGAAAGTCGTTTGTTCGTTTTTCCATATGCTCTTTCAAACAAAAACTGGGCCATGATACACGAAATATTTTTACAACAGTTTACAACTTAACACTTCGAGTTCGTTTGTAATTTAACAATTGCGTTTTGATCATTTTAAACCAACCCTTTTCCAGAGAACTTTCATCAATCGGTTTATTGGTAATCCAACAACATTATAATAACAACCATCAATCTTTTCGACAAACATTCCTCCACAGGCTTGAATACCATAGGAACCAGCTCGACCACTGGAAAACATCACGATTTAAAGGTTTTTCCAGTGACGATCTTTATTGGGGTTAAATTTTTTTAGGTTAGATTTTCCTCTAAAATTTCTTTTACTGTCGCATATATAGGACAGATTTGTATAAGTAGAAGTAAAGTAAAAAGAATTAATCTGAAAGAAGATAACAAAATCTTGTTTACATAAGTACCTACAATGGCTCGCCAGAAGCAACATATTCTTTGATAACAGTTTCCGGAATCAGGCAGAATTTGACAGCTGTTCGTTCCACGAATTGTTCACACTGCTGACTGCTGTCGATGATTGCTGCGCCAGTGTAAACTTCATGCAAATTTCCATTTAGTCTGGAGAAGATAACAATTGGATTTATCATGCCAGTGAAAAACTTCTGGTGTTCATATAGCAGCGGGAGTACCACTTAGTTTTGACAGTTAACGTAACCAAACGCCTTCTTGTGAAATCAAAAATTATTCGTTCACTGCGCAAAATATGTAGATGACAGAGAGCTAGGTAAATGTATGAATAAAAATAATACCAAATTATTTAACAGTATGGTCAGAAATGAACGAATAAAAAATGACATTTGACATTACATTAACAGAACATTTGTATTCTAATCTTTGTTGGGAAAATTAAAAATAATTACATTTCAGGGATACCTCTGAAGAGTAACTCGAGCATCTCTTTCATCAACTGGCTTACCGATAATATCGTTTTCAAATACGATTACCGTGTCACAACCAATAATAACATCGTAATCTTTGATATCCTAAAAATTAGTATAAGGAACTCAAACGGAAAAGTGGCCTGAAGTTAGGCCATGTTAATCCGAATTTACAAAAGTTCTTAATTTTTATTTTTTTAAAGTTCTTAATTTTTATTGCAATTTTTAATGCACCCTTACATGCATTCTTTAATTCTACCAAATTCATGGTAATATTTTTCGTACCACTAATGAAAATGAACTAATTAATAACTGAACAACATTTTTATCATAGCTTCTAAACGTGTAATTTCAGAAAAATAATAGAAAGTCTGGTCGAAATTTTAAATGTATAAATGGAGATAGCTGATAAAAGATAACCATAAGTTTCGCAATTGTCTCTGCCTTGATACGTGCTGTCTCACATACATATTCATTGACAGGTAGGTCTTTACTTAGGTTTTCATCGTAATTTGATACTCGTACAATAGGTTCTATCCCCTGAAGCAGATTAGTTTCCAAACGTCTCAAAAATTGAACCCATCTCTCAAATAATTTTAAAATATTGCCTTAAAAGTCAGTTAAATTAATTTCTTAAAATTTCTTTCTTTTAATTTCTGACAGCTCAAAATCATACGATTTGTTTAAGGAGTGTCAAACGTTGTTTGGAATCGCTGGCAAGAACAATTCGGAGTGAAGCAATGGACGGTGGCACCAGTGCCATTGATTTGGCTTTACGTCGGATCCTTCTGCTGTCCAAAATGTTTACCAACTCGTGGGGCAAGCCTGAAATATTAGGGCGGTTTGTCTATGGAACAAATTATAGCGAAATAGGTCGTGCGAACGAACAAGGCGGAATTTGAAACTTTCTTACCAAATGAATTTATTTATTTTGGAGCCCTACGAATCTCCACTGCCTTCATCCTCATATTTGATACTTTTAATTGCTATATGAGGAGTTTAAATTGAGACTTTCACGGGCGCGTAATCACATTCTCACCAATTAATTTCCTATACTGAATTGTCGTTGCATGCAAATTTCAGTGGATGATGACTACTGAAGGATGCTTCACTCTGGAAGTTGAAGACCCAACTTTAATCGAAGTTCTTTCCTTTATCGATTGCATTATGCTCAAATTTCAGATCTTTCAAATTTCGCAGAGATGTGATATCGAAAGCATATATTATGGAAATTGTGGAGCGTTCAAATCCTGCAATGGTTATTACCAAAGAAGTACGTTTTTAATTTTTGAATCCTAGTTTCAAAATCAAATCTCATTCAACTCCTTGATTTTCCATACTATGGGCAAATTTGAAGCATAGAAATTTACAGCGCTAAGTATGACTTTCAATTTCGATACAATATTGGTATATCATTTCGCAATGTAAAGTGAAGCTTAGCGTGTTCTATGAAGGCTCTTTTAAATTTAGACTGGGAGTCACGATAGCACTGAATATCGTGTAGAATGGAGCGCGAAAAACTATTTAAAAATTTAATTTCAATAGGAAACTGCAAGTAATGGTAACCGCTATATGGAAGGTTATTTCTTAAGTCCGTTAGCATTTATGTTTCCTGATTTGCTACCTGGCAATATTGGGCAAGCTACATGGCGCGGAAAATTCTCGAAAGTAAAGCATGCTTTAGTAGTTCATCTTGCTAGTACTGGAGACCACACCTACTTCAGGTTTGATTTAATTTGGATTTCCTCTTCACAAAATTATATCAGATGATTTAAAGACTCATTGTAACAAACACGAAATCGTATGCATGCGTGAAATGACGGGACAATGTTTGCAATCCTAACGGGAAACTGGATAAATCTTTTAGAAATTTATGAATTTGCATTTAATGAAAATTTCAATTACTTCACGCCCTATTTTCATTAGACGTGAATTCGGCTTCGCAAATGACTTGATGAAAAGTAACATAAGCTCAATTTTGCTGCAGAACCCATTCTACGGGTCCAGAAAACCACGGGATCAATTCAGGTACGGTATTCATCAAAGGGATTCAGGTATGGTATTTCATAAATACTGTAAGGGTTAAAATATATATACGACGATACAAATTTCACTTATGGTATTATAGGTCAAGCCTTATTAACGTTTCTGATCTATTTATTATGGGTGGTGCGTTGATCGCGGAGTGCAATTTTTTATTGAAGTGGGCAAGGGAGCAAGGTTACTGGCCTGTAGGTTTAGCTGGTGTATCAATGGGTGGCCATATGGCTTGTTTGGCTTGTACAAACTCCCCAGAACCTATTGCACTGGTACCTTGTCTCTCATGGACTACAGCTTCAACCGTTTTCGTTCAGGTAATATTATCTTCTACGTTTTATGAGTGATTCTTGATTTGGATTTAAAAATTTGCATTTTCGAAAAGACTACATTCTGACTGGATGTCTTAGGGCACATTATCGAAATCAGTCTCGTGGGATGTGCTAACAATGGAACTGCTATCCAAACAATTTCAAGAGGGAATTGGACAAATACCAGAATGCGACTGGCTTGACAAATCTTATGAAATATGCAGGAAATTAGATGATGACTCACCTTTTAAAGCTGCGAAATGTGTAGGTTTCTTGTTTCTTCCTTCTATGTTAAATTTATTTCGGTGCACAATCTTTTTCACTTCCTGGACGTTAACCTACCGGTATCGTATTTTCTTCTCCACTATTAGTATAAACCCCAAGATTCTTTCCAATTACAGTTTATGTACGTGTTGATGGAAGAATTTACCAATCTCTGCAACTACCCCATTCCAAAGGACACCAGACTTGTAAAGAACATTATCGCTGAAAATGATGGCTACGTTATTCGATCTGGAGTACCCACAATGCAACAAGTTTGGCCTGGGACAACTGTAGAGGTAAGTGGGGAACACAACCCACTTCCGTCTTCTCTTTTACTTCAATCGTTCAAATTTTCGAAGAAAAATTAAAGCCAATATAGCAGTACTTCCGTTTAATAATCATTCTAATCTAGTTGGCTTTTTCAAAAAATTTGTTCTAGAATTGGAACTAATTTAATAGTGACAAAAACCACTTTCTTCTAAAATAACATTTTTAACTCATAAAATAAAAATATAAAAAATATATAAAATACAAACAAAAAAAGAATAAAATAAAACTATATTCATAAACAACGCTAACCTAATAACAGTACAAAAAATACCTCTGCTTAACGTAAAAGGGTCTCTCAGAAATTATTTAATTTTGCAGGTAATCAAAGGAATGGGCCACGTGGAAGCGTATCTGGCTAGCCATACACTGTTCCGAAGTTGTATCAGAGAAATGCTACGAAAAAACCAGGAACTTTATAATTAAATTATGAAGGATCCTAAAAATGTTCTTGGGATTCTTATTAATAGTATACTGCTAGGATTACAATTACAATTTGTTTAGGTAGTGAAGTATGTAAGGCATTTAGATAATGCCATCGAAAACCTCTTATCTTCTCTGAAATTAACTTTTTGTATCTAAATATTTTGTACACCTCTTTATTGTTGTAATATTCATTACGAAAACTATAATATAATGTCACAATATATTTAAATTTTGTGGAATAGAACGCTCTCTGACATGCCAATACCTAGTTCTCTTCCAAATCGATTCACAGTCAAACGTTCAATTATTACTTTCGGAAACTATTACTAACATTAATAATGGTTAAGTATTCGAACAAGCACAGAATTACGAAGACTCACACTCTATTATGTTTAAACGCGTATTTATTTTGTTTCCTTCGCTGTTATCTATTTAAGGTTAAATATATGATACAAATAGCTAAACAACTAAATCAATTGATATATGAGTGCGACTAACATACAGTGCTCAATGTGAAATGCATCGTGCATTTCTCGCCTTTCAATGTTTTCTTCCTCTAATTCTATTTCTTGAAAATCCTAGGATTACTATAACCGTTTCACCGAATGTGTAAATGTGTAAATCGCATAAAAGTAGATCAAATTAATGTCTGTTCTGAATATACAACAAAGTTTAGCATTAAACTTGGCAATAACTATATATTTTAGGCAACACCTGAAATACTAACGCACTACACTCATCATGAATAATAAAAAAACAAAATTTTTAGAAGGTAAACGTAGCAACAAGAAATGTAAGGAAAGATTCATGCATTCGGACTGCGTATTAGGTGTGAGCAGAAACATCAACGGATCCAAAAGACTTGGCATGAAAATAGGACTATATATCTATATATAAGATGATTTAAAAAGAGAAATAATTCTAGAAACTTTTGTCTTGTTTGATGTTATCCTACGCCTTAGATTCGTATAAACATTGTCTACTAGTCAAACTTTGACCAAAGACTGTAATATAAAAAATTTCAATCGGAGTACGTGTGGGTAGGAAACATCAATCTAAAAAGAATTATGGGTGTAGAAATGAATACATGTGGAAATATGTATTGACATATAGAAATCTGCTATATTGAATCACTAAAATTAACAATCTAACATAGAATATATCTTGTCTAGCGAAGCAGAAGCAATAAGTTGTAAAAAAAATCCTAATTTTCCTGTTAAGGAAAAAATCGAAGAATGAGCTACCAGTTTCAAAAACCATTAGTAGAACGTTACATGTTAAAATGGGAAGATTGCCTATTGCAGGAAATAATTGACACAAGGAACAGTTTAGCACGCATCACTTTATCTGAAATCGCAGAAAGCCGTGATATCGTTTCTAGCTTATATACCAATTCGAAATGCAGACCTTACTCCTTCTATATATGATGCCGAGTTTTAGGCATTGGTCAGTTGTTCTTGTTTGTCGGTCTTTCGCGTCCTTTCACTGTCTTCCACATACTCTTTCGTCCTTTTATGTATGTCCAAGCGTGTCGTTTGCCGTATAGCAACACGAATGTTAGCAATGGCAGGAACAGTAACGACTGAAATTATTTTAACTGTTTAATGCTGGCATCCATTCAGCACGACCTTCATTCGACAGAGTTCCGAAGATAGTACTAATTACTAATGTAACAAGCAGAGAGATGTATAAGTTTGAAGCAGCTTATACAGCTTAGAAATTTGAAAGCCATACTATCTAATGCGTCAATATGGCAATGCCTAATTTAATTTTCATGCTAATTTGGGTTCGCGATTGAAGTTGTCATCTATGGACCTCGAATTGAATCTCACCCTTTCTTATTTTACTACATAGAAACGGATGACAGGAAAAGTCAAATAAGCTTGACACAATTAGTTAAAAAATCGCTAAGAACCTTCCGAAGAAAAGTTCAAAGAACGCTAACGAGAACAATTCACTTGCCTTTTGACACCAATGACAAGAGAATGAGTATTTCCTACTATGTTTATTTGAACTCTACCTTGTTATAATGTCAATGTTGTTTGGATTTTGATTTCGAAAAGGCTTTATCATTTTATTCTTAAAACCTCTAGCTTCCTCGCACTGATAAGCGCTACCGAAGTCATGTTACCTTTACTAATAGTCTCTTCTTTTTCTCATAGAAAGGTTCCGCTGTCCAGCGCATAAATGTGCACACATCTTTTGCTTGCTGACTAGCAGTTGCTGGTGTCCCATCTTTATATTCAATACCACCATCGAACAGCTGCTGTGGCATACTAATGACACCATCAGGAAAATAGGGATTATAATGCTTTCCTTCATCCAGCTAAAAATGAATTGTGAAAATCCAGAACTTACATGTTTCGACATTTTTAATTGGGAAAGCTACTATAAATTCAATAAACACGAAATGATTTCTGGTAAACAGTTTGCATAACTTTCAAATTGAAATTTGAATGATTTCTGAAAAATCTTTGAAAACAAACCTTCACCCCAGCTGGTACATCGACATATGAGGTTAATAATGAAAAAACATAATCTTCAGCACCTTCTCGTGTGAGCAATAACATCGAAAGATCAGGTGGGAAAGCACCGCCATTTGCCGCTTTTGCTGCAGCAATATTCGGATAGGGTGATAGCAAATGATCATTTAGTTCGCCCTGCCGTTCACTTGCGTTTCCTGAAATATGTCGTTTCCTGAAATGGGCCTGTAATCCGGAATTCTCTGGACACAGAGAAGCAATTATAAAATATTTTTTTAATAAAAATAACTGTTCATTAAAAAGTCTGAAAAGTTTGAATAAAAAATCTATAACGCTTAATATACAGCCACACCAGATGAGTAAAACATAAAAATTATCACATACCAGCTTCGTCGATGTAAGGCACAGTAACAGCAGCAGCTTCAGCTTTTGCTTCCTCTTCGGTCATAATATTTCCAACTAAATGACGGTAAGCTATCCATTTCATAGAGTGGCAAGCCTTACATACCTGCTTGTATACTTCATAACCACGACGTGCACTATAAATGAAGTGTTTAAGCAAGTTACGTCAGTTCAAAAATCTCACGAATCTCAAACAATTAGTAACCATTGTTTTTTGAAAGTACTTTTCGCTTTCAAATTCTTATATATAGAAAATTCAGGAATTTTTAAATGCTTCTCTGGAAAATTTTTCTTACTTGAAAACTGGTTCACTGCTTTTAATTTCATGAGACTAATCTAGTCTTTAGAACAGTGTTTCACTGGATGCTGAGGCAGGTACAAATACTGCAAACTCAAAATTTGGTTGATCTTTTCCGCTTAATACTTATAGCATTCATCAAGTTAAATTAAAAAGAAAAAATGCGATGATAAACATACGAAGCCATATCAATAGTACCAAATACTCGTTTGTGATCCCATGGCAGAGATGCAGGATGTGGGAAATGTTCAAAAGCTTCCACCTTCACCGCATTTTCCAATGCATACAGTAAACCAGCACCAGCAACCGACACAGTACCAGCTCCAACAGCTAAGGTACGCTAAAAACGACAATTTTACTGAATTGATATATCATTATCTTTTCAATAAGATTCAAGATTTACTAAATAATACTGGAAATTTGTTCAACGCATAACCAGGAATATCACAATTGTGATAATGATAATGTACTTAAGTTATGACAATATACTCAAGTTTCATACATCAAAGAATATTGAGGTAATTTTTATTCCCCTAAACTTCAGAAAAAGCGTCAACACGGAATTTTTCATTGTTATGAATTCCTTCTCCAAAGACCTACTTAATCCTTTATTCAGAAGAACTACTAACATACCACCAAAAGTACCACTCCCTATCTGGAGCAGTACATCTGCCGAAAGCAATATAACTAAATGTCTGCAATGTGGTTACAACAATAAACATAAAATATATGCTACGTTTATGATGCTCTTCATGAAAACTTTCTAGATTCATATAAACTTACCCGAAAACAATGGCCAAAAGTGGTCCTATGCATCGGCGAACTATTCCTAAAAATAGCAAACTTCAAAAATAATATAGGCAAGAGATATTTAACGAATCGACATACCTTTACGTCTGATCTTGTTGAAAAGCTAATAGTGAAATGAGACTACCTCCTCTTTTTTTATTCTCAATAAAACTCAGTTTATGATAAGTATTTCCTTAACTGAATTACTGCTCTCGTTCTTCCTAGTTGCATTTAATTTTCGGAAGCCAGTTAGCAATTAAGACAAAAGAACGCTCTTAAAATATTAGTGACTATTTTATACTTCCATCAGTATTTACACATATTTTTTTCTCATCATTTATTAATATTAATACCCGTAATTTCCTTCTTATCCTTAACATTCTCATTATTTTAGAACGATTAATATTTAAACCTTGTTAGTCATTGCCATCTCTTCGCAGCATTTTACAAAGCATAATTTATTGGTAGTCTATAATTCGCACTTTGCTACTAACTTCATCCTAATAATTGACTGTTTTGCTTAGTTGTTGCCACTAGCTCTCAAAATCATATCCTAAAGCTAACAGTGTACAAGCTATACAAATTTCAAACCTTACAATTTTTGATACTTCTCAAATAACTCCACATTTTCCAGATACTGAAAAAGAAATAATGTGATGGTAGATTTCTGATTATTCAATGACTTTGATCAGATCTCAATAGATAAGAATGAAAATGACCGATAAGCATATTTTCAAACAAGACAACATATACACAAGAACAGATATTTCATTCACAACTCACCTAATCTTTCGTGCGATATCATTTATTTAAGTAAACAAACAGTTATAATTTCACTCCCAGAACTAACTATTAAATTACTTTAACTGTTTTCTTGTAGTATTATAAGCGTAAGAATTCACTATAATGAGTAGAAAAACCTTAAACATTAACATGAAAGGGCACGGGAATACGAAAAAACCTCCCATTATATCCTTTTTCGTCACAAAATTAGATTGATACTGGTGATTTGAAGTTAATATCCCTCTCTTCCTATATTAACTTCCGCGATACTTGAGAAACATAGATATTTTTGCATCTGAAAAGAAATCAAAATCCGAATCCGAATCCTACCAGCAACACGTGCGTTTAATATGTAACGGTAGCATTTATATACCTGAAATAGATGCGCAAATAAACAGATCAAACTAACAAAATACACATAGTACGGCTGAGCGAAAATAAATGATATCTATAAACTACAAGAATTTCAAGAACCATAAGGACTATCATTCTCAAGTCATAGTTTGTCACGATTTAACAATCTATGCTTGAAGCTAAATCGTGCTCTTGTAGTTAATTCTAAAAATGATACTTAAAGGATCGTTGTGAGATCAGAAAAAAATGGAAAAAAACTTCAAAAAAGAACTAAACCCAGCCTTTGACTTCTTACCACCTTTTTATACCAAAATTTTTGAAAATTTTTGGAAGACTTGTTTGATAATGAAGTTATGTCTAAAAAATAAAAAAATAGAAGACAAAATTGACTTCTGATAATCGATCGCCTACTTCTCCAAAACTTCAATGGAGAAAGTTCCACGGACTCAATATTCTTTTATTAAAATCTTTTTATTGAAACACGATCGCGACACCATCATGAAAAATTCCGATCTCAAGAGCACGAATAAATGTTGAAGATAAAATATATCAGTGATAAGTTATTCAGTTCAATGAGTAATAAAATGGATGAAGATTCGAAAGTCTAGCAAACATGGGAAGAGAAGAGTCAATTAGTGACGAAAATATGGGAATTCTGGATTATTTCATGTTGTGATTTACTACTTATGACACAGAGTCTTCTAGCATCAGAATTCGGTGCTTTTGCTATTTTAAATCAGTCGATTTAAATTGCAGGTTAAGCAATTACAAACAAAAATTCACTTCATCTTTAGTTGCCTAATTAGGAATTAATCGTAGTTAGCTTATCTTTCATCGGTCTCCACTTTCTATCTCCTACATATGCACATCATTTTCATAAAAGGTAGAAAGATCGAAAAGTAGCTTGAGGGTCAATTTCTCGGTAGTGATTAATAATTGATGATCTGTATTGCGATTGTAGGAAATCTCACATTGATAGGCAACCTGAATTTAGATTTAAACTTCAAATTTCAAATCTAAAGATTTCATTTTGAAGGCAGTGGAGTTCGAAAGTTTTTCCTAAATTTTTAATGCGAAGATTTATTAGGAAAAATTTAGCTAAAGACGTCGCGAAACTTATATGGTAAGAAGTACAATTAATGATTACGAGATGGGAAATGTGACCTTCGCTTCTAATGTTCTAATGAATTTGCGCAAAAGCCAATCCGAAAGTTCGGGATTTAAACAACCTTATATTGATTTTATTGTTTCCTGCTTGAAACAGAATGGGAAAAGTCTTTTGGTTGGAGCATCGCGATGAGGGAGAACAGAGGTGAAATGTATCAATCGATTTTTTGGTGCACTTAATTGCTCAAATTTCAATATATATATATATTTATATACTGAGAGGATGGCAATAAAATTTCGAGAGTATCCTAAAATCATCCGGTCTTTACCTTCGACCTTTCCTGAAAGCTGACCTTTACCCTTCGACCTTTCCTGAAGGGGCTTTCCTAATTGGTTCCTGTTTCTCTTCATTTTCTATACTCTTCATACTATTATCCTCACTGTTACCATGACAACGGTGTAGGCGCGTGCGTATGTGCTTACGCGACGCGTTGGATCGAGTAAGGTGGATGCCACCAGCCTGGATTTTTCTCCTATGTTTGTTGGTGTGTTTGGAATAGGGGAACTTGATATAATGCGAAAATTATCCTTGATTAAATCCTTGCTGCTTTTCATTTGTACTCGTTGTTGAAACAAAACGGAAGCTTCAAAAGATCAATTTTATAATGCTTGCAGGGTAAGAAAACTTCTAAACCTAAACAAATCTCGAGAAGTATGTGATGATTCAGGGGATTTTTTAATAAGTTCTATTCTTTTCATAGAATAATTTACGTTTACTTGTTAGAGTATTTAAAAGAAATTGGCGCATTAAGCACTAAGCTCTTTCCAGATTTTACAGTATGATTCTCATTATTGTGTTTAACGAATTTTTAATAGATAGATCCTTCGTTCCAGGCATCTATCATTATATTTACAGCTTTTTGATAGAGTTTCGGTATTTATTTCATGTACTTATTGATTTCAGTTTCCTTCGTATTCTTTTAGACAAAATCACTAGTGCTGCTGCTATGTTATTCCATTGCGACTGCTATATTACTGCTGCTATATTATTATTATTATTATTATTATTATTATTATTATTATTATTATTATTATTATTATTATTATTATTATTCGACAGATGGAAATTTTGATGTAGGATTATAGTCTTTCTTTGTTACTCTTTTTCTGTCTATCAGTAGCAGCGGTTCTAAACGTCTTGTAATTTTCAATTTGGAATAATTCTATTTCCAAGGCAGGTGTACTTCGAAGAATATTATATTTTTCAAACCCAGACTCTCTTTCCTCTCCTTAACCAACTTCCCGAAACATCTCAGTTTATGAGCTTTAAAATTTCCAGAGCGAGCAAACGCGCCCTCTATTATTCCACGAAGATTTACCTTTTTCGGTATTCGTGTGCGTCAATTACGACAAATTTTTAAAATGATTTTAGAATGGTGAACTTGTTTAATTGTTATTTAATATTTACATGAGCCATATATAGATGAAATTTCCTCCTTCATAAGAAGGTAATGAGGGGAGAGATCTGTTAGATTATTCACTATTTTCGTTTATTTCATAATCATTTGATTTTCTTAAATAATTTCATTTAACATTCCTACCGTTCATTCTCCGACTTTTTTATTACTCATGATTTGGTCATCAAAACATTTAATATTGCCATACAATCAGTATACCGCTCTTTCTTTATAGTAGAGTTTATTAATTGTTCCTTGTGATATAACTTTCGGTAGCAAGCAGCACAGTTGTTCATAAGTATTGTAAATTATCAAGTTAATTTTAAGTAGTATAATCATTTTAGTTCTTCCGCTCTACTTAATACTGTTTTCTTACTCATCTTTTTTCCCACTTTTTCTCTGCTACTTGCTGATTTTGCTGATGGAGATTACTGTGATTTACAGGAGTATGCAATCTTTGAGCCTGATTTTCAATTAATATATCATGCTATTGAATAGCTATGCACCTTCTGCTCTAAGACAACGCCGGAGAGGGAGGAGTGAAAGCTCGTTCATTGGATCGTCCATCAGGCATGGTTGTTTAAACATTTCCCTGAACATGTTTGAATGTGTTGATAATCGATTTTTCGGGGAAGAAACATTATAACTTGTAGGACTACACGGAACTCATAAAGATTTACTTTAAAGGTATAGATTTCATTCCAAAGTACCATGACTGAGGTGCAGTTTGAATAATCCAATTATAAGCATAAGTTTTGCAAGTCATTACGTTTGAATAAGTAAGATAAGCTGATTATCCTTAATTTGAAGTCACAGGAATTTTCCAGTTTCTACAGTAACTGACTTGATTTAGATTATTGGTCTTTGAGTTTTCGTTTTCAGTAGAGTGCGTTAGTTGTACGTCTAAAATTTAAGAAATAATTAACAACTTCAAGAATTGTGCTTTTTCTACAGTTCATTCTCGTGACAATTTTTAGCACTCACAAAGTAAATTTATAATTGTCTTAAGAAATCTGGAAAAATCAATGGCAAAGGTAAGTTGTCATTTTAGGTATTTGCTGCTTCCATTTCATTTCTTAACTTTGCTCACCTTTTATCGACTGTTGGAGGTATGGAATCTAAAGCAATTGGAAGTTAATTAATTAAATTTGTTGCTTTTACTCTTACTTATCTGCAAATTTCAAGATTTTATCGTTTATAAACGTATAACTTCAAATTCCTTTGCTCTAGCTATTAATGCCGTACACCGCACTCTGTCGAATTATGTCTGATATTTAATTCATATATCTGTGCGATAACCAAATAATAATGTGATAGTATTCTTCTATTGCCGTCTGATGTTTATGGTAATGTAATCCCAAAAAAATGAAGATTAGGCAGAAAATGAAGAGTACATGACTTAATAATATTTAAAAAATATTTCTTCCTGTTACAAATTTCCGTAAATGTGCAGAGTTTTAAAAAAATATGAAAGCAGAATTAGTCATTTAAAGTACTTTTAAGCATGCTAATCTTCTTTTTGGTTTTTTGGGACATTGAGAAAAAATAGTTTGTGAAGTAGAAAGAAATCTGATGTTAATGATAGAACTTATCTGTTTTACATGTTAGTAGTTTTGGTGAGGAACGAAGTGTGGATTATACTGAGACTTGTACGATTGAAATTGAATTTGAAGTTTGTTTGTTGGCATTATTTCGGTTGTCATTATGAGAAATAGATGTGATGTTAATTTGATTGAAAATCAGTAATTAAACTATTTAACTTCTTACACTTTAGACATATGTATTGCAAGTTATTGCTAATGAGCTGATTAATGCAAATGAACTGATTGCATTGAGAAATAATCACTTATACCGTTGATCTGCTACTTTGAAATCTTGGAAGGTACCATAATTTATAAATGAATATAGTTTAAGTAACATAATTTATGAATATATTGAAGAATTTAATACTGATTTTAGATTAGAAATTTTTAATTTATAAAATTATCTATGAATTGTGATACGAGATGGAGCATAGCTGTAAGGAAAAAGCATGTCGCTATGAGACACATTTGCTAGAGAGAGATGAGCATACTTTTATCTGGTTACTTGTTGATGATATTCTCCTTCCAAATGCATAATTTTCCAGAGTCTTCCCTCAGGCATTCATTTTTAGTCTTTTTTTACTTTGCATATGCATTTTGATATAGCACTCCACACATACTGCCATTTCCATGCATTGCCAAGTATCTCAATTATAAGCACTGTCAACTCGATAAGAAAAAAAGCAATGTGACATTGAAATTAGGGAAATGCTTCCTGTCATAGATAACGTAAAACATTTACTTTACTTATCGGATTTCATTTTTCTATTGTTACTCCCTTTTCCGAATGCTGTATTTATCGCTGCTCCATATGTAAAGTTAGGTTTGAATGAAGTTCATGTAAAGAGTTTGAATCAAATTCATGTAAAGATGGTTAAGAAAAGTATGAAGTAATAGAGAGATATGCCTTACTGTATCAAACAATGTCCTAACAGGATAGATTCTGATGACCGCTTTACTCTCCATGAGACCGTTACTTTATGAAAAGAATTTGTAATGCACTGAATTTTTGCTGTTCCAGTATATGTTTGTATGTGAAGATCTGTTTGTCAAACTGCATCTATTCGTAAGGTATAAATGTTTGTCGGTAAGTGTATGAAATGTGAATTGTATATACCTGTCCAAATTTGTCTGCGTTTGTGACACTGAGTAAACAAAATTGTTTCGTTTCAATCCTGTCATTTCCCTGTATTAAAGTAGGCGTAGCTATCTCTGGGTGAGCGAGCGCGAAGGCCTCTTTGTATGTGCACTGTAGTCGAGGTCAGTGTTAAATGTCAGGACGAGGGTACTCCTCTGTTGACCACTACTCGATATCGTTGCTTCATATCCTTCTATTATTGATTTCACGACGTGCTCTATAGGTCATATATCAACAACAACAGTTTTTTAAGTTTCGAAAGCATTTGAGTATTTAGCATTCATTAATATATATGTTTTCTTTTGGAAAATCTGCGATAAATATCGCTGGGTATTATGCAGCGCTTAGAAATAGTTTGCTGCAAGACAAAATATCTTATAAATCGTGGGAAGAAAATAGAGCTTCTTAGACTTTTGATTCGGTTTTTTTTAGTTTACTGTGCAATTTAGATTCTTTTCCTGAAAAGGAGAGAGGATTATCCTTTTCATTCTGCTAACATTTCTAAAGAACAGTTGAAGCTGCGATTAAATTAATTCGTCCAACTTATATCCATAAAGCTTGCTCAATATTGTTATTGCTCGTTTTAGTTTTCGAACTTTTACACCGATTTTAATTCATGTACAATTTTCATTTGGTTACCTGATCATTTTCTAGATCACTGCCTTTAATTTTCTGAATGTTTGTGATGTCCTAGATCTTAATCGGGAAATATCCAGCCACTACAAAAGGGAATCGTTGTGTAGAACGCATCTATGATCAGTACACAAGTATTTTCGCATTTCTTGTGTTGTCAGAGATTAATTGGGATTTTCCACGAGTATTACGAGCAAATGTTATGTACAAAAACTGCAACAGCTGAAGATCAAGCTCATATGATCTGCTAAACCATCTCCATCATTCTATTTTAATATCTTGTTGTTTCCTAATTTAAGATTCATATTTCATGCAGTTGTATAGCGAAGAGTGACCTTAAATATTCCTGGATGAAGTCGTTCAGTAAAAAATTTCTTTCATTACGGTTAATCATTTTTGTTGTAAAGTAGGTCACAGTCAAATATGAGAATTCCATCAGGATTTTCAATATTCTGAAAGTTGTCTAGCTTATTGGTGAGCTGCAGCGAATAGATTTTTTTGCTCTAGCTATTTGCTTTGGATATGTTTTCGATTCATGAACAATATCTCAATATTAAGAACTAACAGAAACGAGTGAAAATTTTCTCTTTCGTTTGCACCGAATTTCATGTAATGATTATTCAATTATCTTGAGTAGTCGTTAGTTGCGAGCATGATTTAAAAGTACCATTAATTGATTAGCTCGCGAATGGACCATATAGACTACTCCTTATAGTATTTCACGACGCTGTTCTGGTTATTATTAACTTATATCCTAAGGATGAATTTGAGCACTACAAATATTGACGCAGTATAAATCCAGTGGAGAAAAATACTGCATATTTTATCACTTATAGACTTTTTTACATTTTACATTTTTCTTAAAAAATTTCTTTTGCTACTGATTTTGAGATTCATTCAAGGACTAAGGCATTGTAAGTGAAGATTCTATTATCATTTTTCTTCCCATGGAAGTTATTCCCAGAAACGATGTACTTCTTGAAGTCATCGAGAAATCTTGATTTTCTAAAGGAGATTTCTAACAAAGTTGTTTTTTTCATCGTTTATTATATTTCATAAGCTGATGTGCTTTAAATGGAAAAATGTCATGTGCCTGATTTGGTACCACACTATTTATTCCACCAATGTTGTATTTAATATACGAGTATAAAAATGATGAGTGTAAAGATGATATATGAAGATGCGGCTTTATAAAGAGAAATTGATGAGTTGCAACTGTTGTTATCACGTGCTGCATTTTTGAAAGCGTTTATATGCATCTGAACTCTAGGATAGAAGATTGGCTTTCATCTTTAGATTAGATTTTATAATTTTGCACTCTTTTTGTAATGAGCAATGTGAATTTTATACGAAGAAGGAGAACAAAGATGGAGGAGGTCAAGTTTGAACATTTTGGGAAAATAATTAAAAACTTTTTGAAATACGTTAAGCAAGTGGATTAGCAGCATCTAGAACTCAAATTTAACTTTTAATATTCGATCTTTGGTGTTTAGAAAATTTGTTAAACTCTTATTCATATCAGTCAGCACAGTATAGTTGATCGGGAAGATGATCGGTTCGAAAGGCATGTTGACCAAATCGTCGGGCAGTTTTGAAACGACGACCGCTCCATTATATTTGATAGATCGAGTGCTGCTTGTACGGGTACAGATTTGTCCACGTGTGTATGTATATGTATATGTGTGTGGGTGTGGGTGTGCATGTGTATGTTTGGTCTTCGGATATATACGAAAATGAGCAATTAGGGGTGGAGTTATACAATTGACCATCGAAGCACCTACCATGCACAACACTTAGGCACCGCATATATAAATGCACTGCACCCGGTGAATGTTCCTAAGGTGTATGTATATGTATGTATGTGTTTGTGACGCGGGAGTATTATAAGACGAAGGAGAATGTAGGTAGTGTTTAACAGTCGTTTCTCGGATGCTGCATGATTAGCTTTTATCGTATGGATCCGAACCGTTCGTCAAAGACAGCGACCTTGATGTCAATGGTTGGGTAGTGAGCCCATCGTGGTATTTCTAGCTCATTTGCGTTACCTGCAGTTGGGTACCGGTATAATGATTTCTGACCTTAAAAATTGATTCCATTCCATTTCATATTGATTATCCAACCCATCATTTTAGCCATTAAAATGGAAAATTAACTGCTTCTAACATACACTATACCCTGTTGATTCAGACTAATTAACACCGCTCTTACAAATAGTGACATGCCGTAGGACAGTGTTATATTGTGAGGAATTCTTTTTTTTGAAAATTTTTTCATTTTATCTGTGAAAAAGAAAACTCTTACGTCGTTCATCGCTAGCTTGAAATTATTTATATGTAATTTTATAAAATTTGTTTTTTCAGGCTTGCTAAGAAAGTAAATTCACACAAACATCTGTACTTGTCTGGTTGCCACGTTATAGTGCAGCAATTTGTTTTTAAAAAACTCACTTGAAAAAAAAAAGTAAATCTGAAGCGATCACATTCACCGTGTGGGGGTCCGTCTCCGAAAATGGAGAACGGCAAATTGGCGGGCACCGAATCATTGGAATCAATTGAAAGTGGTAGTACCAGTTCAGCGTTATCTACGCGGACAGCGTCTAATGTTGTTGGAAATGAGCCGGTACGTACCCTGTTTGTTTCCGGCTTGCCGATGGATGCGAAACAACGTGAGCTTTACCTCCTTTTCCGATCCTGCCGGGGCTACGAGAATTCATTGCTCCGAATAACTCAATCTAAAGATGGTGGCATTGCGTCACCTGTTGGTTTTGTTACCTTTTCTAGCGTAGAGGATGCCGATATCGCCATGAAAGCCTTACAGAGCGTACTTTTTGATCCCACCACTGGCCACAAGATTCGTCTCGAAAAAGCCAAAAGTAACACGAAGGTATCAAAACCTAAGCAGATCTCTCCACCATTAGCAGTTCTTCCACCGCCAACCTCTGTTACCGCGGCAGCTTTTTCTCCGGGTGTACTGCAAGCTGCAGCTGCAGCCGTCGCAGCATCAGCAGCACCTTCACCACAATCAATTTTTGCACCACCACCGTCAATACCTGCTCCTACATCTCACCGACAAGATTTTATCAATGCGGCATGTATCAATGATCCACAACTTGCTCATATTCTTAACGAAAATCATTTCCTCCTGAATTCAGTACCACAATTTGCTGTGGCAGCCGCCGCAGCAGCAGCAGCAGCATCTCAACCACCATTTCTGTTACCCCCCGCTGCAGCCGCAATTGCTGCTGGTTTGCCATTACCTCCCGTTGGAGCTGCCAATGTTTCACCAACACATTTTTTGCAACCACACGCCGCAGTTGCTGCTCAATTAACAGCTGCTACGCATCATGTTACCGCTGCACAGTTGAATGCTGCAGCTGTAACATCAGCAAATGCAGTTGCAAAGGCTACAGCAGCAGTATCACCAGCATGCTCCACATTATTTGTAGCCAATTTGGGAGATGGAATCACGGAAGATGAATTGAAAGCTGTGAGTTTGTTTTACACTTCCTGCTCTATTATTTCACTGACACTGGTGAAACATTAATGGACAGGTTCATCACACATGATGGTTATTGATACAAAACCTGCCTAAGTGAGAAGTGACACCGAAGTGGACTGAACTAGATGTCATGTGTTCCTTTGACATCCACAATGAATATTGGATATTTGATGCCAAATTTAATCCATTATTTTAGTTCAATTAAGTTTTAGGTTCTAGAGTGTGGATCCTTCCCAGAATTTCCAAACTTACCGTTATATCAGTAAAGTTTCGACTATTCATACCTATCTGCATAAGATCGCTGAGAAGGAGACATTGTTATTATTTCGACTTACTGAAATAATGGCAGAATCTGTTCTAATCCATTATTTTGGAATTTCATATAGTGTGGAGGGTAATAAATGCAGTGATGCAATATGATCGTATATCATAGCATCTTGTCTGCCGGACATTGTAGGTATCGCCTAACTTGGGCAATTCGTTTAGTCGGCATATAAAAATAAAATGAATGAATTTTTGTGCATAGTTTTGCAATAGGAAGCGAAAATTGAATATATTCCATTATATTGGAGTATATTATGTTGTTAATATATTAATATTACTGTAGAACAAGTGGATCGTATATGATATATACATTCAGTCTTTGAAAGCGGTTAATATGATAATGAGGCGGCATTAATATTTAATCGGCAGTCTAATGAAGAAAGGAAAAATCAAAAAAGAGAATACTTGTTAGTTGTATTATTAATCAGTATGATTACTGATTAAATGCAATGATTCTCTTTCCTCTTCCTTTTTTTCCGATACTTGAGGATTTTGAAATACCATTTTCTTTGAGACAAAAGGTATGATTTTGTTTCTCTGTAAAATGGTATTCTCTATCAAAAAAAGTAAAGATAAAAATAATGAGTTAGAGTCGTATAACCATTGAAAAAAATAGAACATCAGAGACAGAATTGAATATAATAAATTAAGAAATAATTTTACATATCCCGAATCATTTTACTTCTATTACGAACCAGTAAATCAGGAGAATCAGTTGTTTTTTACTTGCTGCGTAGCTAATCATAGAAACAAAGCTGCTGACAGTTGAAAACAATGAGAAAATTTTCTTCATAGCAAATTATGTATGTGTTCTTCACATGCGCAGCATACTTCTACTATTTCCTGAGCATTTACTAAAATCGATCAAAACCAAAGCATTTTCCATTTTATGACACCTTTTCCAGAAAAAAAGACTTTGGACTTATTCCTTTTCTATTTGCTTTATATCATTTTTTCTATGCTTACTAGGGAGGGTTTTGCAAAAAAATGCTAAAAATTCTAATTTTCTGTTGCGCAGTAGACTCGAGTACCTTTAGCAATGATGTTGAAAAAAGCATGTTATGTAGAGATCATAAGAACACACTCGACAAATTGAAGTAATACTTCGAGATTGAAGTAGTTTTCTCATTCTTCTTTAAAAAGCCAACTTATGTTTTTTAGAGTCAGAAAACTTCCTCGATATCTTTAAAGTTTTTTTAAATAATGCGATGAAATTATGAGTGCTTTCATTGAAATAAAGCATGAAAAAGATACCTTCAAGAGTTTTTAATGTGTATGTTTTGGAATTTCCTTTTGAAGAAAAACTGAATGTGCAAAATTCATTACGGCCGTAAATCAAAATATTTTAAATTTTCTACTTTAATTTCTCTGTATCGGCATTTCTTACCCTTCAAAAAGTCATAAATTTGTTTTGCTACTTAGGAGACAAATTTTCATATGAATTCAATAAATTTTTCTAGTTCAGTTTTCGATTTCTGTTTTAAATTCATTCCATAAGTACTTCTCTAAAATGTAATTTCGATGGACTGGTTGGCTGAGATTGACTGTGAGTATGTAGTTAGCAGTCTAAATGGCCGAGAATTTTCATTTTTCTAGGTTTTCTGTGCTTATCCCGGATTTACACGATTACGGCTGCATACCAGAAATGACACAACTGTGGCTTTCGTTGAATTTCGAGATGTGCGACAGGCCACGTTAGTGATGAATGCTCTACAGGGTTGTCGTATTTCAAGCTCGCATCGTGGTGGTATTCGAATTGAATATGCACGAAATCGAATGGGAGACGTCACCGGTCAGTGGTAAGTATTTTGCTACGTCTATTGGGTTAAGGCTTGGTCTTATTTTTTTTAATTCGAAAACGTATCTGATTATCCTTTGCAAATTCTCTATGCTATTGCCAGCATTTTTGTCTTGACTAAATAGTAAATTAGGATGAATTGGAATTACAGTATAAATATAATTAACTTCTTGAGCCTCTTTTAGAGGACTGCTGCATGTCTTTTCATCACGAAGGGATTAGCTGTATTGAATGATTGGACAACTATTAAGTTGATATTTTATCTTCCCTTTTAATAAGTTATAAAGTCACAGAATATTTCATAATTTTAGGGAATATCAAAGAGGGAGAACTCAGTAATTGTCTTTTATCTGTTGAACACTTTCAGAAGGATGGAACATCAATAGACGAATTACTCAGGGCTTTGATCTCTTTAACGATCTTTCAGTATGTTGTAGATTTTCACATTCTTAAATTTTCCGTTTTGCAAACGAACTCAGAAAGGTATAATTCATCGAAATGATTCTATAGTTCCGGTGAGTCATGTTTTTGTTGCTAATAAATACGTTTTCAAATTACTAATTTTCGTCTCAATTTTTTTGTTACTTAGTAATTTGTTTCTTCGTTTTCCCATTAAAATACAAGCTTTGGAGGATAGTTTTGGAAGTCTAAAAGAGATAAGATTGATCCATCGTTTGCATTCAGGAATAAATTAAACCCTGATGTGTGTAAATTGAGTTTTGAAAGAATGTGCATATTTTCCTACTGAATTTTGTCTCTATGGATTATTAAAATACCTGAAAGTATTGTTGCTTTTTCTTTATTTACATTCTACGATGAAAAGATGTTTCATATGGAATTTAATGGATCCCTCATTTTCAAATAAAAAACTTCAGTAGGTTTATATGGATGTTGTTTTGTATACTTTCTATGCTTTTTTAATTTCACGTATTTTTCAAGTGAAGATAATATATGTTATATCCGATCCCTTTTACCGTTCTACTGAAATTTCGCAGCAGTGTAATAAAGTTTCCGATGCAATATTTGATTTTGTCTTAAATTGAACTTCGGAAATTTGTTAGCTGATAATGGGTTTCGTTCCGTATTATTTCCCTTTGGGGAAAATCCGATTAAAAAGTCATATCCATTAGTGATTGGTTCTTGGGTGGTCTTTCCAGCCACCAATAATCTCTAGACTCTTCGAACATCTAAAGTGGCTTTGATCTACGTGATCTCGAGCTGCAATTTTTCTTCTCATCTTCATGAATCTTTGTTGTTTTATCTCTTCTTTGTTTTACATATTCCCTCAAAGTAATAATAATAGCAATAATAATTATAATAAAACATAATAAGGATAGAATAGCATTATTGATTAAGCTGATTGTATTGTTGTCTTTTTATTTTGCACAATATTATAATAATTATTTATTGTTTTTTTTTTTTTTGTTAGTCGCTATTTTTGTAATTTACATCGAAGAAATTGACCAAATATTGTGCATTCCTTTGTTTTTTGTCTTTTAAATAGTTTGTGTATTTATGATTGTGCTTTTTTCTTGATTATTGTGTTTTTTGAATAATGAGAAATAGGGATGAAAGGAAGGATGGTCACTTATACTTGTATTAAGATTAGTGGGACTTATTGATTGGATTCATATTTGGCTATCTTCGTGATTCCAGGATTTCCCGAAATTCCTCTATGTCACTCAAAATCCTCTCGTTTATTTCTCAAATTTTATAGAAAGTATGAATGAAAATTCTCCCATCTGTTGTTTATTTCTCAAAACATTTCATTATTTTATCCACAAAATCATTCCTCAAATGTATTAAATGACACATTTGTATTGTCCTTTAAAATAAGATACTCAAAAAATGGCCGTAGAATGAAATCAGACTCACATAAGTGATACAAGAATATTTAAAGAAAAAAACTGGATAAGTTAACATATATTTAAATTGTTGAATTATTTATTCTGGAAAATCGGTAGAACTTCTCGTTTTTTGCTCTTCGTCCCTTTCGGTTTTTCATTTTTGACCTAAAACGAAGCCCACAAGTTTGAATTTGCGTCCACTTTGGAATTAATTATAATTTAGTTGGCTTCGTTTTTGTGAAAGTGCTCGTTACTTTGGCTATAAGCGTAATAATTCATCAGTATCACCAAAATCACTATTTGGAAATCGTGCTCAATCAAACTTTATCTGGATTTTGTCTCGATTTTGTCTTTTTGGATTATATCGCACCCATCCCATTTGTTGGATTTTGTTAGGATTTTCTGGATCTGAATTCCTCGGAGAATTTCTAATTTTTATTCATGCTATTTGTATATCAATTTTATTTTACTTATATATTGTATATTGGTCTCTTCACAAAAAATCCAACTCAGTTACATTTATTACATTCATATACTATTATTTTTTTGCTTGCTTGAATACGGGTTCCGGCGAGTTGTCTGTGTGTTATTGGCTCGAGGATTTTCAACTTTTAAAAGATCTTTCCGATGATATTTTTTTGCTCAGAAGTCTTTCAGCTGTATTTTTATGCGTGCTCTCACTATCAGCATTGACATTTTTACCTTGGACAATAAACTGCCATTTTAAATAATGAATATTTGAGAATGCATTTGACAACCACAATATTTCCAACAGATTACTTGGCTTTTGGGGCAACAAGTAAGCAGATGAAAGTAAATAAAAAACAAATTTGCAGAGCAGGTAAGAAATTTGCTGAACAAATAAGGAAGCTGATGAGCAATAAAATCGGTAAAACAAAGATACTTCATTATTAACATTACAGTGATTTGATGTAATTTTTTAAGTAGTTTTCGACCTATGATGCACTGCAACCGTCACCATAGGTAGTAGTTGAAGCGCACATTTTCACTTAAGCACTTCTATTTTTTGGATTGTAATTTGGATATGTTGCCTTGAAAAAAAGGAACAAACCTCGAGCTTTTTGTACAAGTTTTTTGAAATTTTGTGTTTCCTGATTTTGGTCTAAATCTCCCACTCTTACCTTTCGTTTTGCTATCATAGCTTTTTTGCAATCTATATCATTTGTATACAAAATTTCGTACATTCATATTTTTAAAATTTGCTTCATTTCTAGATTAATTTGATATCAAATGGTTTTTCCATTTTAGTGTTCAATACAGTAATATCGTGGTCACTTATTTTGAAAAGATGCTGAAAGTTACTGTGAATTTCTATGCTGGTTAACATATCCAGCAGTATATCAAAATTCTACAATAATTTTACATCATTTTTCGTTATTATCTAGGAGAAAAAATGGATGAATCCATGATCAGGAAATTCATTGCTACTACTTCTTGCTACTTTCTTTTTAAATTTCCATTTTTTACGCACTCAATTCACCGCGAGCACCGTATTCAACAGTGAAAGAAATGCATTGCCAGTTCACACCTGCTAATTTTATATAGTTTTATTGTTTTCTTTCGAATGTTGATTACTTTTTTTCTTTGTATCTCTTTTAATGCAGCTATTTTTTAGCTTCTTTAGACAATTGCATTGGCATGTTTGTAAAAGGCGCTTATTTGTAATGCAGTTTTGCTACGCACATAAGAAATTTTATTCTTTTTGTTTACTTTTTCAAATTTCTTATTTGCGAGCAAATCGGTTTCGATAACACGTCTCTATTTGTCGTATTTCGTCAATTCATAATTTTTCGAAATTTTTCCTTTCGTTTTTCCTATTGTGAACAACAGAAATTTTTATATTGCAGCTGCTAATTTCAACAAACTGTTAGATTGTTTAAAGTTTAGTTTATTCGCATATTTTTGCATTTAAATTATTTTCGACTATTTTTTTCCTTGAAATTTGTATTCCCAGCAAAGATGGTTGCAAAACTTCTAGGAAATTTTCTATTAAAAGTAAGAGATCCTTTTTTTATTCGCTTACAAAATTTACGGCATAATTTGTCAATGCTTATTGCATATATATATATACATCTCCCATGCACACATCCTTACACAACACTTTTCAATAATTGTTGCTACTACGAATACCAACCACTTCACTGTTTGTGAAACATTTAAATGATATTCCTTTTTTTCCTTCACTATTCGAGCTTTTTATTCCTTTTTTCAATTTTATATGAATATGTTTGATAGATCACAACATATCGAGTAATTTAAGCAGGACCTTTTTTGAAATTCTTTTAATTGAATATCTTTTCTTAATGCAATAATTAAATTCTTCCAATCCCATTTTGCTTATCGTACAAAAATATTTCCTTTTTTTGCATCCATCTCTATAAGCGCAAACATACACATATGCATTGTCACCGTTCTTATCACAAGTTTGATTGTGTTCACTGAATTTTACTCATTTACAGAAAATAAAAGATGTATATTTTGACAACTAGCAGTTTTTTGTGGGCATGTTCAATTGCTTTCCTATACTTATGCGCAATGCAGCTTAACAAGACAGATGCAGTAGTTGTAATCTTGTTCATCTGAAAATTCCGAAAGTTTATTATCATTGTATTACACAAGAAGTATTTGCGGATGATGATTCCTTCAGCCGTCTAAAAAAATACACAATTGAAATCCTTTAACTTGTATATTTCAAGATATTCGTCAAATCTTGAGATAAATGAATTTTGTCGCTTCGAAATTTTGAAAACTCGTTGGGAAATGATCGACGATAAATTTTTAAAATCAACAAATTGTTTTGAAAGATGTTTTTAATAAAGACAAATGCAAAGAGTTCTGAAATCAATTTACGACGGAAATTCTTTTACATTGTTTAGGTTAATTGCCTGAACTAACAAAACATTCTTAAAAATGAAATGTTTATTAATTATTATTAGGTGTATTTGTTATTTGTTAAACTCTTCCCCTGCATTTCTGCAAAACTCATTGTTTACCAACGTATGATATAATTTTTCTTGAGTTATTGACTTTAATTAATTGATAGACCTAATACACCTGTAACTTATTATGATATGCAATAATTTTGGCATCCAAAAAAGCATTTCACATTTTCAGTGTTTCCATTCGGAATATCAATCACTAAATTTTATCAAAACTGAACAATAATGAATTGTCGGAAAAGGCCAAAGCTCTACAATTCATTTGCTTTGCCCGATGTTGCTAAAAGATTATTATTGCTTTAGTTATGGAAAACTAGCAGTGTAATAGCGAAATTGGATTAATTCCCTGAATTAAATCTAATTCCAGCAAAAAAAAAGTTGGATTAATTCTCTGAATTAAATCTAATTCCAGCATAAATAATTGAAACCTGAGAAGATTTTTTCCAATTCATTTAAATTCATTTAAATTCAATTTTTCTGAGTCAATATTAGTCAATTTTTTTATTTCTTTAATTGGGGTAATTTTTTCTTGGAGAAATATATCAGATCAAGTTTTTGGAAAAAGAAAAATGAAAGTTTATACTGCTGCTTGCTGTTGCTTATCTGGTTGTACAGGTCATATCATCATCATACAAAATCATTATTTTTATTTAGACAAAATTTTCCAGTCATAAATAATGGAGCAGAAATTATGCGATAACCTTCAGTTCTTAATGTTGTCCTATTTGGTCGATAGGTCCGATCATAGGTGTCGAAATTGTTGTTCTCAAATTCATTCCATATTTGTCTTTTTCATTTTGTTGATAGAATTCATTGCATAATATTCATCACTCATAACAATGAAAAATGAGATTTCATTCGTAATAATAGAATTTTATAAAGAATTTCAATAAAATCATATTATTTATAAATTATAAAAGTTTAGGTAACCTAAATTTTATGGTTAAAAAAAAGATTTTAAATTGCCTAACGAATAAATATGAATGATTTAGGAGAAAGAGAGAATAATTTTCTTTGAGTATCATTGAAATTTTAATTTTTTGATTTCATTTAAATATATTTCCATCGAATTCTGGGATTGTTATCATTCGAGAAATTTTTAACATTTTCAAATTTCGTACATTAAAAGTCAAATTTTAACAATTCGATTCTCATACCAATTTTTAATCGTACGGGAAGGAAAGTATTGGAGAAATCAATTGATGTAGTAAATATTTCATTGGGTCAATGATTATTTCTTTTCCCATCCTAATTCATTTTTTAAGATAGATATTTCCATTATTAGCAATTCTTTATTATTCTAATCATGTTTCTTTATACATCGAATAGGTTAGCTGTTATTATAGTTGAGAAGAAACTTTTCCAAAAAATCTCAGTTTTTATGTGAATAAAACTGGGAATAATAAAACTCAGTTTTTATGTGATATATTATTATATCTGAAGTATAGCTTCACAAATATCACCATCAATATCACCGTATCATTTCAATTAGTAGCATTTTTTATAATGTTAAACTTCAGGAAGTTTATTATTCTGAAAAGGTAGTATTAATTGCTACAGAATAAATGTATCGTGATAAATTGATATGAATAGAAATAAGCTATATAATATAATAATAATATAATAGAAATAAGCTTCTTAACAAGTTTAAAGAAATAATCTTTCTCTCTTATAATAATAATCTTTCGTTCAGAGTTGTTTATTTGTTAGAAAGAAAAGATAAATTAATTATTGAATGGAATGAAATTTCTTTTATTTTAAAATAGGAAATTTTGTTTAAATTAATTTAGAAAAATAATAATTCAAATTTTTTTCCTTTCTTTCTCTCTTTTACTCTTTTGCTATTTTCAAATTTAATCTCTACGCATTATTTTAATTATTTCTGATTTGTTGAAAAAATATCCCTTAAATTTTAAAAGAAAAGAAATAATAAATATTCTCAATTTTCTACATGAAGGTAAAATAAATGGGACCCATTAAATTTATTCGCTATAAATGATTTCTATAAGTGCGATTTTGTTTGAAATTTTAATAATTAACACATTATACTTCAAAATGATTGAAACGATTGCATTAGTAATTTTGATTATAAAATAATTGCCTATGAAAATAGTTAATCTATAATTTACCTGTTACTTCAATTTGAATTTACCTTAAATTTTATTTTTTTTTTTCACCAAGCTAATATATCATCATCAAAAAAATTTCTAATAGGTGATGAATAAAATATGTGGCATGAGATATATGTAGATTTTGAGTAATATTATTTAGTATAGCCAATAATTAATTTCCGGTTTAAAAGTATTGCTCAAAAGATTTTTTCAGAATTCGTTTCAAAGTCGAAATTTAATTTTGATAAATGTAGCATTGATCTGGACTGCTACTGTAATTTATTAGAAACTCTGTATAACTCTTACAAATACTGTTTNCGGTTTAAAAGTATTGCTCAAAAGATTTTTTCAGAATTCGTTTCAAAGTCGAAATTTAATTTTGATAAATGTAGCATTGATCTGGACTGCTACTGTAATTTATTAGAAACTCTGTATAACTCTTACAGATACTGTTTATATAAAAATATATGAAGAATTGATTTACTTTAAGATTTTTGATTCATGCAAAACTTGGGTACTTTAAAAGTACCCATTTTGTAATGTAATCAATTGATGATATATGTATTATTTACATCAAATATATCACTTTTGTTTGTGAGAAAATTCTTGCATAATTTTTCTATAATAACTGTTATAGAAAGTTAAGAAGAATTTTCCGCTTTAACCTGATGTAAAAATTTATAAATAGTTTGCTAATAGTAATGATTTGTTTTTAGTTTTATTTTGCATCGTTGCAAATATCCTACAAACAAACTACATCGATCGTCTCGCTTTTTCCAGTTTCATTCATTTCACTTTATGGTTCACTGATGAGTAACATTTTATGATAATAATGATTGGTGTAGTATTTTGTGATAATAATGAACGATATCGTNATATCCTACAAACAAACTACATCGATCGTCTCGCTTTTTCCAGTTTCATTCATTTCACTTTATGGTTCACTGATGAGTAACATTTTATGATAATAATGATTGGTGTAGTATTTTGTGATAATAATGAACGATATCGTATTTTTGAGCTTAGTCTTACAATATATAACCTTAATTGGATTATTGTAGTTTACATAGTTAAGTAGTTGTTGCCCTCATATTTTATTTATCAACAATTTGTCATTTATATAACACTCTTGTATTTATATAATAAGCAGTAGATTACATCATAAGATAGCATATAGTGATAACATTGATAACGGCTATTTTGTAGTCCTAATGATAACCACATGTTTTTACATTATATTATCTTAATAATAATAATATTACAATCAGTACGGAAATTAGATTAAGGAAAATTTTATCAATTTTTAAATTCTAATTCTTCTATTGTTATTTTTTGGGCAAAACTAAATAGTCTAATAGCTGGAAGGACTATTCTTAAATTTTATTTCATATTTAGCATTACCATAAACAATTCAATTTCACTAATTCACTCCATCCAACCAATAGTTTGCAACCTTTTGAATTATTTTTTCATTCCTTTCCTCATTATCGCTTTATCATAATTCAATGGAAATTCAATACAATTAATTTCAGTTCAATTCATTCTTATATCTTATAGTTTCACTACAGAAGATCTCTTGTCGAATTACATTGTTAAACTGAATAAACGAATTCATTTCAAACCTTCAAATTACAACATACATCGTATCACAGACTCTTTCAGGTCATTTTCAGGCATAATTTTCATTAAAAAGATGAAACCTAAAATTGAAAATTCGAAATTGTACATTTAAAATGACCTTTTTC
>CAKAEH010001421.1:0-65088 GCA_916381525.1 Cercopithifilaria johnstoni
TTCATTTTTAAAATTCAATTCAAATTATACATCAAATTCAATACTAAATTCAATTCAAATTATACAATAAATTCAATACTATATTCACTTCAAATTATACAACAAATTCAATACTATGTTCAATTCACACATATATATATAATAATGATTAATTTATTTTGCTGAAAAGCGAAATCAAAAACAAAAAAAGCTTTTTATCGATCGAATTTTAAAATTCAATTTGAAATTTTTATTTTTTAAAATTCGATTTGAAACTTTTTATCGATTGAATTTCAAAATTAAATTTGAAATTTTTAGCAATTTCACTTAATTATAACTTAATTATTAATTGCTTTGCAGCATTTAGAAAAATTTATTTTGCTATATATGTTAACATATAATAATTACAATTAAAATAATACAATTGAGGCTGGAAAATTTTTGCTTTCATTTGAAAATATTACAATGGAACATTTTGCCGCATCTGTAAATTACAACAACTGATATTAAGCAATGAATTCCATACCTATTATAATGATACATTAAAAAAAAAGGGAGGAAAATATTAGTGCATAATTTAATGCTTAATTTAATAATGCATAAACCACCTGTCTATATTATTCATAGTAATACATAATTGATAAAAAAATGGACAGACAAATATATTCGATTAGATTATGCTTTGGAATAAATAATATGGACAGGTAAATAGAATGAATAACACCAAAAGATGACTGGAAAATTCGAGTAAACAAATCGATCAAAATACATTCGAATACTTTCGAATGTAGGATGGCAATAAAGTTTTTGTTATTTCTCCATATAATATGCAAAAAATACGGATATCAATGTTTATTTAATCAATCAAATATATGGACAGCAATAAGTAATCATAAATAACATTGGCTATCAACTCGAATATTTATGACTTCTAATTTTATCGGAACTCGGATATTTGTGATTTCTAATTTCGTCGGAACTCGAATATTTATGATTTTTAATTTCGTCGGAACTCGAATATTTATGATTTCTAATTTCTTCGGAATTCGAATATTTATGATTTCTAATTTCTTCGGAATTCGAATATTTATGATTTCTAATTTTATCGAATTCAGCAATTTTTATTTGCAGCCAGTTTAAATTATTCCAAGAAAATTTCGATTATTTTTTAGGATTGAAATGGATGAAGCGATGTATTCCATTAAGTTACATTCTGTTAATTCCACTTCGAAACTCATAAAATTTATTTTTACTTAGCACGATTTATAAAATGACATCTCACTTATATGCTATGCAATCACTTTATGTATACATTCATCATAACAAGTCTGATGTTACCTTCGAAACAAATGACATCCTTTTCTATGGATGCATTTATTCCTCCTCAGATGAAAATTTTTCTGTCCACAAAATGAAGCTGTAAAATCACTCCATCTTGACCATTTAGCCAATATTACCAAATTTATTTCATTTCGCAAAAAGAGTTTTTTAAAAAATCAACGTCTGACACAGGGTGATTTATTCATTATTAAATTGACAGGTTAATATTAAAATTAAATTTCTGAAATGGTTTCTTAAAATGATTCTTTCTTTTTCAGAAATAGATTATCAGAATCACTTCGCTTTTTTTTTTGGAATGAATTCTTGAAATAACTTTTTCCTTTCCAAAAATTGAATTCTTAAAATGATTCCGTCGTTTTCCTGAAATGCATTTTCTTCTTTTTTGTCATCCTGTATCAGTCGACGAAATTTTTGAAAAGATTAAAATGTAAGAATAGAAAGTTCTATACAATGATATGTTTTCCGTGTCTAATTTCATATTTCTAACATATTCCATGAAATAGAATACATTGCTCATCCAAAAAATTTCAAAATTACCATCACTTTCCAGGTATTTATTTTAAATAAGAAAAGAGGAAAAGTAAAACGAGATTAATCATACAACTTACACCAAATGATAAAATAACAATAAGAAGATGATGAAAATGCAGGCAACAATTAAGAAAAAGAAATATCTAAGTTAAACAGAAATACCAAAACAGGTAAGAAATAATTAACTGAACAAAGAAATAATTAATTGAATAAAATATTGAAAAAAAATGTTAAATTTATCTCATAAAAAAAACTATTCTTCTGTGATAAGAACATTTTGAAAAAAGTGAAATTGTCGAAAAATCTCATTGGAAAATTTCGTCTCATCGTTCTTATCCATCTGAATATGAAATAGGTCAGGTAAATTCTGCCATTTTTCATTATAATTATATAATGGGAATCGGATAACTTATTTGCTTGCTTCTCTCTGAATAATATTTCTTGGTTTCGATTTCTGGAGTAGAAAATTTGATCGCAAATACGGGAGAGGAAATGAAACCGAAACGTTTATATGTAAAATTGCTCATTTTCTTTTCGACCTTTTATAATTTTTGATATATTATTCATGATTTCAAACTACTCACTAATGATTTCAAACTCACAATTAATGAAATTGTAGATTTAAGTTGTTAATAATTAAATTAAGTTATCTTCAGGCCGAGAAAGTCTAATTCATTGGTTCTACTTTATGTTAAACCTTGGTGAAAGAAGTTTCGTCAATATTCCTTGCTATAATAATAATACCAAAAATCCACGTCTTATAATTAAATAAAAAAACCATCAGTATTGAGGAACTAATCGAATCTTAGTAGAATTTTAGCATTTTATTTTTAGGTAAATAAATCGATTCGAATTTTCTATGCTTCCCTTTTTCATTCCCTTATTCATCCTAGTTTCTAACGAAGAAATGTTCAGATATTAAAAGTTTATGTTAAGTATGATGTATACATAAATAATAACAATTCAAATGATATGATGACAAATTAATTCCAGAAGTACTGATGAAATCCTTCCTGATTCTCGAATACTAACGGGAAATCTCGAAACTTGCTCAATATTATCACACTGATTTCATCGAATTTATGTTTGATACAAATTTTTATATCTGAATATAAACTTAGCGCAGCAATAAAATCTTATACAAATAATGCCAAAAAATTTTTCATTCTTACGTAAGTAAGAAAGAATATTTCGTTCTCACGTAAGTAAGAATTCCGAGGAAGAGAGAGAAAGAATGACATAAATATGGTATTGCAAGTAGTAAAGAGGGAATGCAGAAATATTTTCCTGATTTCTCTGATTTCATTGAAATATTATTCAGTTAATTAATTTCAAAAAATACTTGAAGATTAACTAGCAAAGCAATAGAAAAGAATGGTAAAACATCAAAAATCAATTCATTAAATCCATGGCTTTTTTTATTTTCTAGCCACTTTAACAAATTAGGAGCAAAGCGTAGTAAAATGCAGCATTGAAAAATGGTAATCTATGGAAGATGCTCGCGGACTTCTCGTTCAATTTTTTTCACCAAAATATAAGCGCTGTTTGGCTCAATCCTTTTATAATATTTTTCTGCCACTCCAACAACTTCAAAACCAAAACGTTTGTAGAAATCTAATGCTGACTCATTATTAATCTAAAAAAAATAAAGCATGAGTTGAATAATTTCATTAGAATTTCATTTATTCAGTTGAAGGGTAAGAAAAAAATTCCTCTAACTCTAGAAAGGCATCGGAAAAAAAAGAATTCTGAATCAGACACGACAAAATGACTGGTTCCATAAACCTACAGTTCGTCATCCCGGTGTAGTGACATTAACATTACAATGTACTTAAATACAGATAGTGTCAGCATGATATTCCTACATAGTTTCTACGCTAAACAATTTTATAAAAGTTAGAGAAATTCTAACGCTTTCTAATGATGTTTGAGAGAAAATAAAAATTAATTTTCAGGAGGAACCTGCACGTGAAGATCGATGTTCTCAATTGTCGGATCTTTGTCGCAGAGTGTGAAAACATGTTCTAATAACATTGTGCCAATCCCAAGTCTATAAAATAAAGTAATAATAATAATCGAAATTTAATGTTCACGTATAAATTTACCAAAAGTTAATGAAATATAATAAATAAGTTTAAACATTCAGTAGAAAAACATGATTTATAATCATGAAATTTCGATCAAATTTAATTTCTTTGATAGTCATTCTAGGTCATTCATTATATGTAGGCTACTCAAAAATCCATTCATTCAACAAATAATGATTACATAAAAGGTTATCCATTATTTTTCACAGTAGCCTATTTTGGTTATAGCAATACAATAACCATATATATTACTAGCATTATTAGCTTACCGTCTGTAAGGTGCCAAGGTTCCAAGCGTCATAATATACAGCCGACGGACGCCATTTTGCGTATCAATTCGGCAGCAAACACCACCCACAACTATATCATTAAAATAAGCTAATTTCGCTAATTCACCCGCTGTAACGATTTCCTTATAAAATTTATCATTGTATGCTACCGGGAAAACCGCTTGATTAAGCCGTCTCAATTGCTGAAAAAAAATTTTTATATGAAATAAAACTTGCAAAACTTATGCACATATTCCCATCATTATCCAATGAAAAACTTTGAGATCAAGTATGAGAAATCAAGTCTGATAATTTAGAAATTTATTAGTGCACCTCGCATTCTAAAATTATGTAACGTATATACAATAAATCCTCAAGCATGTATTTTCAATTCATCCAATGCTTCAGAACAATAAATAAGGCGCTACTAGTAAAGCCATACTACTCTAAAAGGATAAAATAATCTTTATAAATAAAATTTTGTTCCAAAAATAAGTTCGCCATTTTCAACTGTAAAGCATAAGAATCCAACCTGCAAGTTGGAAATGAACTTACATAACGACAGTGGATTAAGAATAATCTAGAAATATATTTTACATTATAATTACCTCAACATTGTGATGAGTAACATCACCCAATTCCATATCACAACGTCCAACACATCTCTCTCGTCTCGGTTCATCTTTCATGACAAATGACTGTCCGTTAACCTCAAACGTTGTGCATTGACTTTTGTCGCTATCGTTTGCAGCATTTTCTGTATTTTCTGATGGTGCCATTGGATACACTGAAACAGAATCTGGAATCTGAATTCGAAAAAATTTAATTGAAAGTAATTCCATCCAGTTCAATCGCTCAGCCGGTTTCACAAGGACCTTAAAATTCTAATAAATCTTTTATGCCACCGTTTTCAGAGAATTAGAAATGTACTAAAGACACGAACTCTTTGTTTCGGTACAATGTTTCACTTAGGTCACAACGCTCATATCATCACTAATTCGCACCTACCTATTATCTGCTACAAAGCGCTAACAGGCAATTTCTTCAATTTTAGAAATGATTTAAGAGTGCAAAGAACTCTAAAAGTTATTCCATGTCATTCCTCGTACCAAATAATAAATGTCCATTTTCAAGTAAAACAGCTGACTAACTAAAAAATCACGAAAGGCAAAAGCACCGTTTATTCCAGTAAATAAGATTTCGACTTTAGAGGTTTTTCCCAAACACAAGAATAATGTTTCTATTGCACAAGTCCAGATAAAAAAGTAATCAAATACAATTTTTTAAGTGATTAGGTCACACTCTGTAAAAGGAATGAAAGAGCACTAATAAAATGATGAAGCTTAATAATAACACATGAAATGAATCACAATAAATCAGTAACACAAATTATGAGGGATAGTAATGTGATAATAATAGTCAGCAAAGTAATATGAGTAATAGGCGGATAATAATTCATGAGCAAAAAAAATAGAGGAACGAAAAAAGGTTATAAACAACGAAGCTTTTTCAAAGTTCTAGAAATGTCACCAAAAGTGCCACTGTCTTCATAACTTTCGAAATTATCCGCACTAATCGTATCTTATTCATGACGGGAAAATAAAACAATCTGATGACATCGAAGTACGGTGATATACACTCCCGAGAGTAAAAACAAATCAGAGTGAGTGATGTGGCCGTGTGTTCGCTGAACTCGACCAGCCAACAAGAACCAACGATAGCTTGATTGGATGAATCAGTAGGAAAGCTCGATAATTAATAGCGTGAGCTTTAAAAGGTTTATGCACGACCATGACTAAGAGTTACATGGCCTTGAATTCTTAGGATATCTTGCTGTGATTACTGCAATTCCATCGATTCAATTATGCAGCGAACTGCAGATAATCAAAGACCAAATAACCCAAAAGATCACAGTAAGAATTTTTAGAAGAAATCAATCGAGATATAAAATGCAAAGTTTTAATAACAAATGTCAAACATTAATGGCAGACGATAACGATTCATCCAACTGCTCATGCCATAATTCAGCAACTAGCTCAGCTTTGATTTCGTTTTCATAATTTTCCAATATATCTTCCCAACCGTCTTGTTCCGCATAAAGTTCCTCCAGAATGATATTTTCGATATCGGAATTATGGTCACGTGATAACGATTTCCAACGCTTCTTTTCATTATCCAATTTGTTGCCTAAATAGAATAATTAATAAAAAAAGCCTGTACAATGTAATAATCTAGCTAATCAACTACTATGTTTCAGAAAATAATCATACAAATACCATCTGAAAAAGCCTACAATTTCAACCATTTCCAAGATCCAATCTTACATTCATGAACCTCTTCTGCACTTAAAATTGTCTTTTCAGAGAGAAAGCTCGTTAAATTATCATCAATTTCAAGAATTGACTAACTTTCGTAATATTTAGAAAACTGTTTTTGAAGGATGCTTCTTAGATGCAATAGATTTCGAGGACGGAAACAATTGATATTTGTCAATCCCATATATCGACGGTTGCCAACATCTTTGAAACAACATTTCGCAATTTCACAGCATCTATCCGCGATCATTTGTCTGCATTATTTATTTATTCCATTCTTTATCATGCTCTTATTTATCACAAGACCCTAACAACAATTAAAATTCAACTCAAAGAAATAAGAGGGGACAAAGATGCAAAATTCAGTTAGGAGGATTAACATTCAGTACTTGGCAGCCTGTGGAATTAAGGAGAGATTTTCTCCTTTGCATGAATTTGAAGAAGGAATTATCTGAAAATTTGTTACCTCATTTGCACTTCCTGCGATGCAATTCCACTTGGATCGTTACTGACCAGTATTTCCAAGGGATGTTCTAAGCTAGCCAAATTCCATATCTGCTCACTAACTGAGTGGATTTCTTCGGCAGTCCATTTTTCATCACTCAAATAATATCTGAAATAAATGAATGTAGCATTACCTAATTAGAAGCTTCGAAATAAAACAAACACATAATAAAATCTAGTTTAATATATTTTAGAAAATCAAATTAAATATTCCGGTAAATCAGGAAGACCTAAATGCGAATAATATAATACCTGAACTGTGATGACATAGGTTCTAGCGATTTGACCAGCTCATCATTCCTTATTTCTGCCAGACTACTGACTTCCTCCAACTTCGAAGAAAAATCATTCTTTTCAGTAATTGTTTCTGCTTCAATGCTATTTATACCACTCAAATCAAGGCCAGGTATTAGATCTTCGGGCTAAAAGTATATCAAGTTGATATGTTGAGGACTCTTATGAATAAGCAAATCATTGAAAATCTATACCTGACTTCTAAGGGTTCTTCAGTAATAATTCCTTTACCGAAAGTATTACAATAGAAAACAAAGGAGAAATAAACTGAAAAAAGGAAGAATTGATCTTCGATTCGAATAAATGTTACCATAATTGGGGGAAATTAAGAATTCCTCTGTTCCTCTGTCTTATTACATTTAAAAAACTGCAATTAAGGCTGAAAGAAAGAAGTTTCAAAAAAGAAGGAAAATTACTTACCACTGGAATTCTATTTAAATCGTAACTTTGATCACTTTGCCATGAACTGTCCGCAGGTAGTGTAGCTGAACTCGCAGTTAATTTATGTCCTTCATGAAGCACAAACGTTTCATCCTCCAAAACTTGACTGCGGTTCAACCTCAGCATAATCGTCAAAGAATCTTCTAACAAGGATTCGAGCAGAGAAGCAGATAAAGGTGATATACAATGATTCGATTCTGTTTTCTTAAAATGAAAAATACAATCTTGACAAAACTAAAAGATGAATAAAACAGCTCTTAGTATTTTATAATTTGTATTGCACTTTAATTAAGAATCTCCCAATAATCTGATTGATTTCCCACGAATATTTACCACTCGCCCGATGGTTTAAGAAAAATTTAAATTTTTGCATAAAACCAATTTCATTAAAAAACTTTGGTAAGAAAAATCCATAGCGGCATAAACTTACCCGCGTGCGAGGACTATCTGTGGAACTTCTGGAACTATCATCACGTGGCATCGATGCCGCATATCTGCTTGATGTAAGACTTTTTGATGAGGAAAGTGGACTGACTGTAAGTTTAAACTTCCTCGACTTTGGAGAGAGAGTAAGCAGTGATCTATGCTGAAAATCAATAATACTATTCAGCATATTAACAAAAAAGAATGTAAAACTTGAATAATAAAGAAGACGGCATCAAAATCAACTCCAAGGAAAAACAAAAATCCATGTGCTCACCACATTATGAACATTCCCTACCATAAACTATTCCGCTTAATCTATTTGAATTATCAGCTTTGGAATAACATATGGTTCAATTTATTATTACAGATATAGAGAGTTTATAGAGTAAAGTGTTTCCTAATTTCCAAATATTAAATATTTATCTAAGGATAAATAATATATCCATATTGCTTATGCTTAGCATTACTACAGATAAAATACACTACAGTAGCGAACTTACTGCTGTCTTACTGCTAATTTGTTCATCTGGAACAGGGGATGAATTGGTCGTGTGAAAACTTGATGACGACTCTGCAAATATACAATTTGCAAAGTAACAAAAAAGTTTGAAGTGTTTCCTAATTTCCAAATATTAAATAAATATAATAGTGAAAGTCCTATAAATATCGAGCCAAAGGAAATTTAACTAATCTAATTCTTTTAGAGATGAGATAATCACATTATATCCAACTTCGAACAACAGTGATGAAAGTTGCAGCTAATAAATAGAAAAGCTTAAAATATAATCCCATATGCATAAGACATATTTATAGTACTATCAGTGATTAGAGAATTAGTAATAGCAAAAAGCCTATTTAAATTCAAACATGAGTATTAATTGTATTTAAGCGATATGCATGATGTAAAGAAATTACACAGAGGACCCTAACATCAAAATGAAAACACTACCCCGTGAAGCAATTCTCTCCTCTTTTACTTCATTATCACTCTTCTCATTGTCTTCGATATCTGATGGTAACGGCGTAAAAAACTGTTCATCAACAATAGTGGAAGACAAATTGCTTTGATCCGCAGCAGTTTCTCTTCCGTCGATTGTTTGAACGGCCGATTTATCTTTTTCTTCCGCTTGGGAATAGCTTCTATCGGACTGACAAATAACGGACATCAATAGTGCCTCTTTTGAAATATCCTGCTTGAAACTTCCAGTTTCGCCGTATAATAATTCACTAGAATGACTACTTCCTGGTGAATAGATCATTAAATGGGCAGGATCTTTTGGAAATGTCGGAACATCCTGGGAGCAAAATAACTTATTGTCTAATGGCGTTTCATCCGAAACACTGCAGTTTTCTTCTACATAGTTTGGTTTAAGAGAATCTGTAAGCTGTTCTGCAGAAATAAGTCTTGAAGGCGTTAAGGTGCTGCTTGAAGGCAGTTCGACGGAATAACAAGTGCCACGCGTTTTTCCTGATGAGTGAGGAATTTTATATTTTTCAGAAACACCATCAGTTCCAGATTTTTCTTCTAATATAAGCTTCGAATACTGAGTGATTTCTATACTTCGTTTTTCAGGATCCCATTCCAAACTGCAGGATTTGCTTGTGGAATGAGCATCAGCATCAATACTCGTTTTACTTTTATCGGGTTCTGAAAATCTTCCATCAGAAAACGCTCTTTTTGCAGTGATTTCCATCGAAGTAAGTTTCGGAGATGCTGGGTAACTTTCGCATTTCTCTGTTGGGATAACAGTCAATCTTTCATTGTCATCATCTAAAAATCGATGTATGAACGGAATTAAACAGCCATGGAAAATACCAAAAAAAAAAAAATAAGAAAATAAACTGAAAGGTAACGAAAAACTGATTACCATTCCCATTTTGCAATCTAATCAGTTGTGCAATGTCTTTTTCTGTTTCCGTAATATAACATTCATGTGCGTCGATTTGCGCCCTCAATGAGTTCTCCTCACTGAAAATTCCTTCTGCGATGAAGGACTACAGCCACCAAATCTTAGGTTATTTAATCTTGTGAATCTTGATAAATCAATAAGAGAGAAAGAAAAAAATTGCGGAACAAGTAGAGAAAAAAATATATTCGGAAATTGGCGAAAATCTTTTTTCTCAAAATATGCAAATACGTACCTCTGATCACTGCGCATCATTCTCTGATTGAATGTTCGCTTCAGGAAATCCGCTTCTTTTCTCTTCCATTTTAACTCTTCACGCAATTGTTGCAACTTCCTGTTGTAACTCCTCGGATTTTGGACTAAAACATTAACATTTCAAATGGATGAAACTATTTATAGTATTATCACTTGAGGATTAAAGACCATTACATGCCTACCTTTCACTTCTTGGGTATTTCGAACAATTCGAACAGGATTTGAAAATAAGGACCCTGTATTGTCAATGTCCGCAACAAGACCTCCATCAATTTTAAAGCCTTAAAAAATATAGAAGATGATTTGATCACAGAATAAAAAGTAAAAAAATAGGGAACAGGAGAAAATAGAAAAAATAAGAAAAGAAATATGGAAAATAATTTCAAATCACTCTTCAATATTACCTTTCAATTCGAAGCACTACCTAAATAGACTTGTAAAACGACTAAGTCATTTGATTGTTTTACAGGTTTAACAATTTATCTGTGTAATATCTATGTTCTCATCGGTATGTTTTGGCGACAAAAAAATTCAAAGAAATAGTGATCCTTTTTCGATTACAACTTATTTGCTAAATTCTATAGACGTTATGGCATAAAACAATGGAACATAACATTGATTATAATATCCGAATTATAATATTCTCGGTCATTAAAACTGATTAAATTTCAACACGAACGCCGACACTCGTTGGCACGTGATAACAGCTGTTTGGCAAATAAACCATTTGAATTTCTCATAAGATATTAAACAAAACAGAAGAATTAATTACGTGAACGTGTCTTTAATTTTCGTTCCCATTTCTCCAATTCATTCGCTAAATTATTTTTTTCGAAATTCTTCGTCAAAAGAAGTACTTTCTCCGAACCGTGGCGGAGTTTTTCGAAACTCGAATTCTTTTTATTACCTCTAGAAAGCATTTATTTCCAGTTAATTTAATTTATTTGTAGAGTTCTATAATGATTAATCCTCTACCAACCATCACTTCTGCAGGGATAAGAAAAAATTGTATTCTGCCTCTGATGACATCTGATTTACTTTTATTACATTGTTCGGTAAAAATAGTATAAATAGAGTTCGAATCTAAAGTTTTACCTTAATAGTATCAAACGTTTCTGTAAATCGAGATTAAGCAGTTGTATCCGAGCAGTCTCATGTAAATGATAATCCACCAAATTCTTCTGCAAAATACAGATCAGAAAACAAGCGGTTTTGAAAGTAAAAAACTCAATATCATTCTAATTCCTACCGTTGGCATTGCACTGCGAACTGAATCAATGTATTTTTGTTTCAGCAGCAAACATGCAGCTTTTATTCTTTCTTCTTCATTTTCCACTTTCCACAAACCTTCAATCTTTTGCTGACGATACAGTCTGTAATTGATTAAGGGTCACTGAAATAGAAATATTATCAATAAAATGATAAAACTTCTTTCTGCAGCTTAGGTAAGCTTAGGTAAGCAATTAAAACACAGGAAAACAATGAAGAAGCCACCTAAAATGGAGGTAGACCATGAAGATGAAGAGAAAGAAGAGGAATTACACTTTACATTGCACTAATGCATGCCTTTCGGTATGGATTCTCATTTTGTATATATTCCCAAGCATGATGGTAAAATAAGTATGAAAATATAAACAACAAAACAGCAATATCAAATAAAAAAAAATTACTTACTTACGCAGAACAACAAAATACAGCATACTATCTCTGTAGAATTGTCGAAGAGCCCTCACAGTGCTACTTGCATAATGTTCACGTCTCAACAATTCTTGGGACAAATATGTTGGCGAACTACTGACTACGTCATTCTGATTGACATCTAAAAATATTTAAATAAAACTATATAAATAAAAGATGTTCTACATCAATAAGAATTTTAAAGATTCTGGATGTAGGTCAAAAAATTTCCCTTTGGAATATTCCAAATGATTAGAGTGATAACAAGAAGAAAAATAGGAATGTAAGGGTAATAAGAAAACGATTGCACAAAAATGTATTTCTGTATTGATAGAGTATCAGTTGGAATCGACGAATTTGTTAGTCAAATAAGAGCTAAATCCTGTTGTCAAACAAAAATTAAATCTAAAGAACTCGAAATAAGCCTTAATTTTGCCAGACGACGATATTTTTTTATTATAAACCGTATGCTGCAGGCTAGATTCCCTTACATAGCAAAACAACATAAGTATACCATTCAGTGTGGAGTATGTCGATGGTGACTCATTTATCAGTTTCATATCAGAGCTCTTTTCTTGCTGTACAACCTAAAATAAATAACCGTTCACATCTACGAACTAATATTCTAGAATTTTATAAAGAACAAATGGATAATATACCGTTTGTGGTGTAATTTTAGATTCTGTACTTCGCACTACATCTTTTGCATCATCACTATCACCATCTTGAATTGAATCTATTTTTGAGAACGACGATGTGGATAAATCGATTGGATCACAGTAGTTCCGTTCCTTCAGGGGATACTGAGAAGACTGGTACATCTGCAAATTAGCACAAACTCTAACAAAATGAAAAAGATGAAAAACGACACAAGAACGTCACAAGAGCAAGTCTCCGAACACGACTAACACAACCAGAAATTAGAATCTAGAAACAATATAAAAGCATGCACAGCTGGGAACCAATATGGGATTATTAATTCAGCATTATCCAAAAACATAATTGGCTTGGGGGTGTGTGGTGCATAAGTAGTGAAGTTAAGAGCAGAACGATCACGATTCGAAGCTTTTTCTTAATCCTTCAAAATCAAAATGCAGTAATACTTCATGTTTAAACAGCTCTTCAAGAATGTTATATTTCATGATAAGTGCATACATATTAAGCCACAATTTCTATAACTACGTTGCACGTGCACCTATACAATCCAACTTCCAAATATTGCTCAAATCATAAACAAAAAATAAACAGTACAACAGCAATATGCGCCTAATTTAAAAATAAAGATACATTATTGGAAACTGAATTATGCTGAAGGGCCTTATTCATGCGTTGTTGTACGGTTGCATAAAAGCTGCTCTGCCCATCAAAACATATTTTGTTTGATAGTGAATTCTGAAAATGCAAACTTAATTTAACCCAACCATTTCTAGTCTATGATTAGGAAAGAACATGCGATAGAACCGTAGGTTTCTTCGCCTGCAAATTTTCACAAAATTTATTAATTGTCTCTTCAAGCAAAAAATGAATTATTAGAAGAAACACTATGATTACTTATTAAATAAATACATCACTATGCACTGTTAGAAAGATCAAACAAATACCTTATATAAACATATTTTCTTTTACTTGTATCCACTATACTCATCTCTTTACACACTAAAATTTTATTCATAACAACAGCCCATGATTTTGTTGCTTTTGAATTTTAATTACCCACATTTATCAATAACAGTACGGTTAGCAGTTTTCAGTCTTTAACGTTGAAACGTCAGCTGATAAAATATTTGGTGCTAATAAAAGTGCGCAGGAATAGCAAAAAAAGCTTTAGCTTCCATGAGAATCCTTTTAAGACGAAATATATTTGTGTTAAATTATATTTCACCAAAGTACCGTATACCAGTATTTTGGTATTACAACAAATAAAGTTGGTGAAATGAAGCCCATGAACTAATCACTTTACAAAGAAAAAGGACATAGTTCTTTCTCTCTTACAAAGGCAGACAAATGCTCTAAAAAAAGCAAAACATAAACTTATCGCAAGCGAAACCAAAAGAAATAAATGAAGGATATATGGTTCATGTGGAGTGGCGTAATACGTACCCTGACATCATCGACTTCATGTTTATGTAACAAGGTTTGGCTACTGAATGCATCGCGAACATCGCGAAGATGCTGGCTCATTTCAGCAACGTTTCTTCCATAAGCAATGTGAGCCTTTAGCCGACAGCCCAATGTTTTACCCAATGTTACACTTTTGACACCCTGCTATAAGTCTAATACTAGGAGCTGCAAGTGAGTTTTGAAAAGGAAGCTGGAAAAAAACATATTGAAAATGAGATCGATTTATAATAATTATAATTAAGATCGATTTGAGGAACCTTAGGAAAGTGATGATCGTTGTAAGGATGCTTTCTCATAATGCACTGTTTGAACGAAGATTCGTCATTCATTTTGCCACATTCGAACAACGAAGAAATTGACAATCGATTTGAAAATGATGCTTGCAAAAAGCGTGCTGCCCTAGAACCAAATTGTCGGGGGAGAAGTTAGAAGATACTGATGGACTTAAATAATACCGTGATTAATTTTTAACTCTCAGCACTCATCTACTGCAGAAACGGTGAAGAGACATCTCCCACAGAAATCTTCTAATACAGTAAAAGTAATAAATGCGATATGAACTGTTAATCTTAAAAATCAAACTATGTATTTTTTTCATCAATGACAATTAGTAAAGCTAATATCTATACATCAAAATTAGTCAATTAGCTAATTGAGAAAAAATAAAAAAACTGATGATATTTCACGGGAAAAAGGGAAACGCAAAGAAAAATTACTTATCGATGTCATTTTCCAAGTCATTCAAAGTGCTAAACGATTGCTTGATTTTAACACTGATTTCATCGCAAGAACTGTTATGTTCACAGCCACTGATATTCAAATTCATATGTTGCGATATCTTAAATATTAATAAAGATTGGCATTTTAAAGTAAGCCCATCGTTCAATTTGATGATACCCTCTTCTTATTCAAAAAATTAATCATAATTATGCCAAGTAATAAACTTGCCGTCTTGTTTTTTGTTGAACAGTTGAAGGCATCACTGGCTGAAAGATATGTTTTATATCATAGCTGTACTTGAGAAATTCTCTTTTATTATCCTTTTACCGTGCAAATCTGCTGCAACCGAACTTTTCAACAAACGTTCATTTTTTTATTTCAGTGATAATTCTCACATTTTACCGCCGCAATTTGAGGCTGTACTATTTTGCCTTTCGTAATTCCTTCCACTTTATTCTTGGTGCATGAGCGCGTAGACTGCAGTAAATGCGAATCCATTTTACTATTCCGCAAAAACCTATCTACATCAACCACAGTTTTTTTTATTTGCGGTCTGAAAGATAAGACATAAACCAGCAAAAAACACTAAATGCAACAGAGCTACGAAACACCTAAGTTATTTACTGAACGTTTCTAAGTTTTATAAAGATCGTGGAAATAAGCATCAATGCGATTGTGTATGTATGATTATGTAACTATAGCGTATCGAAACATGAAAATCTAATTAGACACGTGCTGAAACAGAAAATTAAGTTTGTTTACCTCATTCACAAAATGAATAGAAATCTCTCCCAGCGCTAAAAAGAATCTCTATAAATGATTATATTTAAAATACGGAAATAACTACTCTTCTGCAGATGTTAACAACGATTTGTGTGCCCAACTTCCAGAACCGCAGGTACCTGCAGGGAACTGTTTACTGCGAAAACATTGCATACTTTTCTTACAGTTGTTCTAAAAAAATCCATGAATACAACAAATCTATCAAGAATAACTAATATGAAATGATCAAAAATGAAAATGTTTTAATGGTTTCTAGTTTACGTTCTGTATCGTATCTTAACATAATAAGCTGCGTAAAAGAACATGTTCTTTCCAAGGTAAATAGCATTAACTTTATACGAGTTTTTCTATGATGACTGCTTTCAGCAAAGCTTAACGTAGTAAATACTAAGATCGCAAAATATTTGTCTTGAAACAGCATAAACCAGAATTTATATTGCCTAATCAAAAATTAACCTTTTCGACTCGAGAAACGCTTTTTGAAGTATATAACGATGGCATGGAATTGTAAGGTTTACTAATAACTTCAACATTTTCATCCTCATAACTGTTCAATCTTCTACAGCACTGTTTAACTGAAATTTGAAAAAATCATGAAGAAAATCGTCAAATCTTTTTTTTCCGTAATTAAACAGTTCTAGAACTCCTTCACGCAAATTGTTAACAATATAGCATAGCCATCAAATTTTTCAATGATATTCACTGAGAGGAAAAATAATGAATTTGGTTTTGTCATTTTTCAAACTGTTGTAGCATTTTAGTAAGTGTATTTTACACTGAGAAAAGAGAGAAATCGGTAATTAAAATGCTGAAATGATAAAATGAAATACAAAGGAAAGTTCGGCTTACATGCAACGGAAGTGCGGATACTTTGTGCCTTTCGTAACACATTCTCTTCAAATGTATTCTTCGCAGACGGTACTTTTTTGTAGATTACCCGAAATTTCCGAGCTTTATTCGCAACTTTCTCAACTCCATGGCTCTTTCGACTATTTGCTTTATTTTCCACTAAATGTTGTCGAAGATTATTTTCGTAATCATAACTGTGTATGAAGAGAGTACATGATACAGCATTACTTGATAATATTCTATACAAGCTAGAGGACGTAAAGTAATTCTGAATAACGTACCTACCACTTTAATGTTGAAGTAACTTTGTAACACGTGCAAGACCTTTACCTAGATCCCAGTTTCGTTATTCTCATTTTTATATATATATATTGGCACATTTAACTTACATGTAAAATCTTGAATTTTCATAATACCATAATTTTTATAAATTTTCATAATTTTTACCTTAAGCATATATCTCAAATGTAACTAAGAATTATATGCCATAATAAGCATGAACCCACATGAAACATTTACCGTTTAAAATTTGTCGTCGGATATGTTCCAATAAATCATGACGATCCATCTCTTCAGATAAATCTTCCTTATAATAATCAAAAATTTCATCTCAAATATTGAACAGACTTCTTTCATTAATCTTATACATTGTGGTTCTAAAAGAAAAATCGAATTTTTTAATATATATACATATAATGAGATAATATACGAATTGCTTACTACTGATAAAGCAATGAAGCAGCCGTTTTCTTGTTTACTGAATTTTGAATCGAGCGCTGAGGTAAGTTGTTTTGTTCCTGAAAGAGTATTCATGAATACTTCCATAATTCTCACAAAATGCACAAAATAACGAGAATTATAAACTTGATGGATAATATTCTTATTCGCGACCACAATCTCACTAAAGCTAATATGTTGAAATGCTGAAAGTTCCAGAAATTTTTTATAAAGCTTCTGTATGCAAAAAAAAAATCCACTTGAAATTTTATATGTAATCCATGCTGAATAATTTAAGCAAAAAAACGCAAACGTTAATTGCCAGCTGCTTCGTTAATTGCCAAAATGAACTAAATCAAAAAAATGCTCAACAAAAAATCCATCACAATATTGCAATGATAAAAACATAAACAAACAATTTTTCGAAATTTTGTGCTTAAATTATTCAGCGTGAATTACATGCAAAATTTCAAGTGGATTTTACTTTTTGTGTATAAAAACTTTATTAATGAGGCGAAAGAATAAGGTGTAGCTGAAATCAAATCACAATTATAAACATCGACTGCCGTTTGAAAATAACTTTTTGATGTTACTTCGCCCTTTCCATCTTCTCATTTGTCCTTTAATAATTACAACTAATTATTTCCATCCTAAAATAATAATCGTTTACGAAAAATATGATGTAGACCATTTAGGATACATAATAATAATGATTCTAATTAAATTGACCCCGTACCATTCTTCAACTTCTCATCAAAGATGATACAACTCTTTTACTTTCTTTCTCCTTCTCTCTACTCTTCTGAATTTCACAAATTTTATAATTCTTTCAATTTTCAAAGATTAATCCAAGCATTCTCACTTTACAGTAGCTGATCTTTTGATTTTTCACTTTACAGTAGCTGGTTTTCAACTGTAATCTCTATCTGTCTCCTTCTCTCTCTCACTCGTTCCCTTTCATTTTATATCTTCCAAACAGAAATTTACCAAACAGAAATCTCTTAAACCTTACCCGAGAATTCGCATGCTGTGAAGTACCACACGATACTACTGTCTACTTTAATCACAACTGTAAAAATGTAAGCCACTTCAGTTGTAAAAATATCAATTTATTTATCTCTAATCTACATGGCCTACTCATCTAACCCACAAGTTCACCCAACTTAACGTCGACTTTAGCAAACCGGACTACCTCATCTCCTCACCCACTTGAAATTAAGCCGCCAAATCAAACCGACAATTTTTGCTTGGCGAAGTGAACCCGAACCTTTCGGAGCGATTTTTCTTTCAATTTGAAAATAATTATAGGTGTCGCATATCATTTGCGGCATTTTTAATTTCTCTCGAATATGTGTCAGGGAATTTATCATTTTCTGCATTTCTCAGTATTCCATACTTTCACCGTACTTTATTCTCAATTATTTTTTTTAACTCTCACTATTAGTTATTTCCACAAATATTATTTTACAATTTTGCATATTTTTCATAATTGTTTGTAGCTGTTTACATATTTACATATGTAATTGCTTCTTTTCTTTCATCCATTTTTAATCCCAATAATTTTGATAGCGATCGCTTTATAAAGCTATTATTTTAGATCGTAAACACTACATTTGAATTTATTGTGGTATAATTTATTCATAGAAATTTCGAAATTTTTATAATTATTAGCATATTTTTGCTAATGTAATGAAAGATCGATTAACAATACCATTCGTCGTTTTCGTAAAGCGACAAATTATGCTCTGTTAAATAAATTTTCACAAATATTAAATTTCCGTTCCTTTTAATTTATTCTTATCAGTTATGTGCATGCGTTAACTACGTTTTATTCTCGATTTTCTCCCTATTGAACAACTGAACTTTTTTGCATTTTGACTTGAATCATTTCAAAACCCTCTACATATCTTTTAATTGAATGAAGAAATAAATATTCAAATGACAGAGTATAGATTTCTTTAGTAATATATGATGATTCTTGATATAATAAAATTTAGGTAGAAATATAATAGGAAATTTTTGTTATAGTAGTATTAATTAACGAATAATTTTCGTTGGAAAAAGACAGATGCAATAAATTTAATAGGCACAATGTTTGATATTTTTTGTCTTTTGCTAATTGAGCATTGCGAATATTTTAGCGAAAATGGTATTGATTATAATATTGTAGAGACATCAATCGTATTACCCAATATGGCAGCCATTGTTGATTTGCTAAACTGTGATGCTTATACCGAGCATATTTTTTGCAACAACCGATTGAAATCATTTACGAAAAGTGCCTGGCCTCATCAACAATCTGCTAATTTATCAGCGGAAAAGGTTGAATTCTCTTTTGAAATTATATTATAAATTAATTTGCTTTACTTTTAGAATGTTGCTATCTTCATTTTTGATTCCTTAAATCAACCACTTTTATCATTATGATTGATAAAATTTGTTTTTGAAATTAAATGCAAGTTGCACATTTGTAAGTTGCACAATTTCAGATGGCTCAGGCGGGCTTCTTCTTCGACCCAGATGAAGAAAATATTGATGGCGTCAGTTGTCCATTTTGCCTTAAAAGCTTGACCGGGTGGGAAGATGGTGACGATCCTTTGTAAGTTATTTTTGCAATAAATGCTGAAGCGAAGTTTATCGAATAATTTAACCGGTTTTTCTTTTTTGACAAGATGCACCCCTTTTAAATGATTCGAGTCATAAATTGCTTGTCAGACTGGATTGCAATGCTTCTCCTGATTGAGCCGCATCGTAAATTGTTTATAAGATTGGATCGGAAATGCATTTTGATTTATTTTGCAATTCAATTTTCGTACAAATTTAAGTGTTATATTTTTCAATTGTTATCTTTTTTAATAGAAAGAGAGATAATAATTTAGAACAAGGGAATGGTATCAAAAAATGAAGTGAGACTTTTAAAATAGAATTTCAGAATAGAGCATGCAAAACGGAAGGATATTTGCTACTTTGCTCGTTTACAAAAGGATGAAAAAGAATGGACAGTTGAGGACTTTTTACGACTTCTGGCTCAGCGAAGGGCATCCATGATGGTTTGCCTTGTTTTTTTTCTTTTACAAATTTTAGTACTTTTCTCTTACTTCACTTCAAAAATTTGTTTTAAAGATGTATGAATTATAATCGATCTACTCTAATAGCGACAGTCATAATAAATATCTTAAATTCTTGTGGCCCTAACTGCCAAATTGTCCCATTTCTACCTGTTATGTTCGCTAAAGCAAAGGTTTTTCGAAAGCAAAAGCTGAATTATATTAGGAGCTCATGATGTTCAATTATAACAGAGAGATTGAAATTAGCTTGGAAAAAAAGTTAGCGATTGATTCTAATTTGTGTTTATTGTTGCTATTTTAAGTCATTAATTACACTGAAATCGATCGATGGTGCAAAGAATGCCATAGAAAGTGTGAAAAAGAGAATAGAAGTTTTGACTGAAAATAAGAAGCAAAAGAGGACAGCAAAGAGGAAGAAGTAAATGTTCGGCAGTTGTTGCAGTCCTAATTTTTTCTTCTTTATTTCAAAATTTGCTGGTAACTTACTTTAACTTGACTTGTACTGCTAATGTTATTTTCTTCAAATAGTGCAGACAATGAAAGGCAGTAGCTTTTCACTATCCAGACTATTTATATTGAAACTGGTTTAACCATGTTTCCTTTTTTGCAGTAGGAATTCAAAATTAATATACTAGTCATACTCGAGCAAAAAAAAGTCTAGACAATGAAAAGTACTGCACAAAAAGGTAACATGTATAAGGCATCTCCTGAGACAATTCATTAACTTCTGAAATGCTTTGTTACTGCTGCACCTTCAAGCTTTAATAAAGCTGTGATAATTACTAAAAAAGAATTAGTGTGTCCCAAGAAAGTTTTAGTTGATTTCTGTCTCAATTTCTTCCAATGTCAGCATTGTGAAATGCTCCTTGTTGCTAACTTAATGAATAGATATGCTTACAAACTGAAATATTACTGATTGCAACTTATCATATCGACCACATTTTTATCTTTCTCATTGAAAATATATGCATTTTATTAAAACCATTGTCGAACTTGCATATTTCCCAATCATGTAAGAAATCTCACAATATTTCATCTGCTAAACAATTCATGAAATGAATGAAATTGATTGTTGTTGAGATATTTTATCCTTACTGGTTTGACCGAGTACCATTTCCTTCATATGGAATGTATCTTTATATGCTATTATCAAATGCAAAAGATTTTTTTTCAGTCTTGAAATACGTAATTTCAACATACTAAATGTGCAAATTTTGATATCTTTGCACTACGACAGACAGTCCCGTGAATATCAATTCCGAGATTGCGGAATTTCTTACCTTTGTTCCAGGTTTTGGCAGCTTTGATAAAATGAATGATGAAATGGAGCACTTTTCTCTCCCGATGAATAATCGTTAAATGCAAGTTCTCGAATGCTCTGTGTATTCGATTTAAGTAAACGCGAAGTAAACGAAATAATCAGTGGAAATCTCCGCTGATCGTTTACCTAAGTCTATACCTACAGGAATGTATTAACAGAAAGGAAATGGAGATGAGATGTTGCTTCACATAAGAGGAAGCCAACACCTTCCGGAAAAGTATCCAGAAATGTCCATCGACCTAACATCCGACCACCGCTTTTTACAAGCATTCCTTGACAAAATGAATACAGAAATGCGCTAAATGACCCTTTCGTCCATAATGAGAGGTCATCACTTATAAAGCGCAAAATGATAAGAGTAATGTGATGTGAGAGTTAACAACGAACGTGGCTCCAGCGCGAACACGTATAATCAATCCATTTAATTAAAATGGAATGTATTGGAGAAAGAGAGATGCGATGTACAGCAGTGAAGTACAGCAACATGCAAAGTAGGCCGATGCAGTCCAGTGAAGTGTAGAGAGGTTTGCAGTGTGGGAAAGATGCAGCGAGTGGGATCCAAATACCCATACATTCCCCTCACAAGGGCTGCAAACGAATCGATCCCAGGGCCATGCGCATACACACACGCACGTGCATTGTGTGTGACGGTATAAAGTATAGATGAATATTTGTACGCTTTTGGCTTTTGTCAGTTGACGTCTGTCTATGTGTGAATCAGTATCAGTATACACGTACTCTTGCTAGCCAACCCATCAATCACACGGATATGCAATCATGTGTACGACGTCATAGATATGTTTATGTATGTCAGTGGACGTATTACTTATATTGTTTATGTATATTATGTTTCGATATATCAATATATAAATTTATCAGAATGAGGAACTGAGACATGTATGCACTCAGTATCTTCATGCGTATCTGTGTATGCTCACGTGAATATGCTTTCTTCAACTGCACGGCTATCGTGAATGATTTGTACGTCTAATGAAGAGAGTGGACAAACTTGTTTTCTGCTGAATGCATCACATCAGTAATTAATAAATAATGTTACACATTTTTCTCATTAAATTACATAGCATTTTTTGCAGATTTATTGTTGATAACTTTTTGTTTTAGTATCAGTTGCTATTTGTAGATGTAACAGTTTTTCATTAACAATATAGTAATTACTAAGTATAGAAGGAATTTGTACAATAGCTTTGTAGGAACACATGTGAAAGTGAAGTGAATCCTGAAGAGTTGACATATCTCAGTTTGTCCATTCACCTCGCTATCACTAATTAATCCTTCCCTGCGCATTTCCTGTTACACTTAGAAGTTCATTTGCTACATTTTCATATAGTTAAGACATGCTAACACTTTTTTCTTTTTTATTGTATCTAATTTAAATAAAAACCGAAGATAATTTCAGTTTACTGTCCGTTTTTGTATTTACTGCACTATATTGTTGTTATCATTTATCAGTAGCCGTTTTTTCATCGTCATTCATCTATCATTTTAACGAATTGTTGAAAATTATATGGTATTTGCAACTTTAACCCACCGGAAATTATCTGATATTTATTTAGAATTGATGTAATGCAACATAAAATGTAAGGCACATCATTCGGGCCTATGTGATAATTCCGACAAAATATTGAATAAATGTGATCAGTTTTTGTTCTATATTTTAGTTGTTTTACCTACCAGGAAAATGTCGATATTCGCATATGTAAGTGTCGTATGCTTATTTTGCACTTTCAAATGATTTTTTTTTTGTTTTCGGTACAAACTGGCAGCTTCAATTTCATCAGCACAAACAACAGCAGCCGATGTTGATAACAGCAAGGTGAAACTATTGGTATCACGTCAGCTTAATCCGATTACGGCTGCTACTATGGAACAGGTAGGTTTTTTTTCATTTTTATTATATTTAAAATAAGCAAATGGTTGCTGTCGTCATATCGTTTATATGTTTATTGTGCTAGTTATATGTTTTTCGCTGTCAGTTGTTTATCAGGCAAACAGACTTTTTCTAAATTCCTTACGAATTTTGTTTTTCCTATTTTCTGTACAATTTTATTCGATTCATATTTAGGTTTTATTTTTGATTTTACATGAAATAATTTAGCACAAGTTTGCTAATTTCAGATATCATATTTGGGTTGTGCAAAAATTGAAAATCCAAGCAATGAAGCTGAAATTCTGAAGATAATGCAGCTATTAAATGAGGAACGTTCGGAGAAACCAATTGATGTAATATTATTTATTCCCGAATCTTCTTTTGGCATAGTTCGGTTTGTGTTTGTTTTCTTTGTATTTATTCTCTGCGATGTGTGTGTTTTCTCTTTGCAGTACACAAAAATTTTGTTAGTTCTGACCAAGAAGTGGGAACTGCCATTTCTTATATTAAAGCTTCTTACTGAGGACATTAACAATGGTGTTTTTTTGTTAGAAGTTTTACTTTTGTGATGATTCCTTTTTTCCTTTTCATTCATTCTCTTTTTTTCGCATTTTGATCCCAGTAATTTTTTCTATTATTTCTCAAGTGATAATTAACTGAACATATTTCGTAAACAGTTTTTTGTTCTCTTAATTAGAATTTTCATTAGCGGATCAATAATAATCTGAAATTCGATCTGAACAAACCATTGCAATGCGATGATAGTAACGGCTTTGCACTCTTGCTTAATGACCGAATGGGCTAGATAAGATAGTCGAACTTGTTAGATTCTTAACATATAAGAGAATGAGGCATGAAAACAGAATAGTCTAAGAAGTGGCATCCTTTATATTCTTTTTAAATAAGGCAAATATGATAAGATTTGTCGAGATAAGTGCTTTGCCGTTACATTTAAAGATCTCTCAAGAATAGAATGGGTATTGCATTTTTCAGAGAATGCATGTTATGCTTGTGTTAAATTTTAATTTTACTGCTTCATTCACTAACAGATATGCATGCATGCTGCAAAAAAGTTTTGTTTGTAGAATGTGTGATGGTACAACCAAATGCGAAATGGTCAGTTTTCCAGTTCATCGGATCAAATTTTGTGCTCGTGGTCAGTTGGATTCAGCAGAACGTGAATGCTTCGCACTGTCTTTCACACAGAAGAATGCGACACCTACCGATGGTGCCTTGCATCAATGCCATGTTTTCCGTTGTCAGGTTCCTGAAGCAGTAAGTTATTTTTAGATTGTATTTCTTGCCTCTTCCTCGTTTTTGCTGTAAGCGAAGATTAATGGAACGCTATTTACTCAGCAGTTATTTTCAAATTTGTTATTGTTACGTTTACTTTAAAAGGTAAGAACAGCAAAAGTATGCGCTCAATTAATAATGTGAAATCTATGATAATAACTTGACTGTATTAAATCCAGTCGACATGACTTTCATGGACTAGCACGTTTTTCGTTATCATTCTCGATGTGATGTTAGCAATAGAAATATGATTAATAGTTCGCTATTTTAGGCTGGAAAAGCACTTCTTAATTTTGCTAACGCTTTTCGAAATAACGGCACAACAAAGAAAGTGCCTTCACCAAGGTTCAGTCGCACATCTCAACCGAGCAGTGCTGATGAAGAGACATCAAGTTTGGAGGGAGCTTTCAATCCTGGTGGTGAAGAAGATTTCCAGTTTGATGCATTTCTTGAAATGAGAGTGAGATATAAACATTTAATGGCATTTTACTAACCGCTTACATTGCACTTTCAAGATTTTAGTGTTGTAGATCTTTCTTATTCTAATTTGGATGAATTTCATGCTGTGATTCTGTTCAAATATTTAGAGGTGTTAGATACTGTTTTTGTAATTTTGTCTAGGAGATTACAGGAGGAAGATCCGAAGAAAGGCTTTACGGTATGTCCACAGGAAAAAAATTGTTTTAAGCTGAGAAGAGATCGCGAGAAGCGAGTGGTTGTTGTTTTGCAACAAACTCACGGACGAAGGGTCTTAACTGTTAGAAAGTTAGTTTACTTTAACACTTATATCTACTTACACTCAATTAAACTTAACGAGATTCACTCATTATTCACCTCCGTTGACATAATGAATCATCTTTCCAGTAATTTATATTAAAAAAATAATCATCTTTAATTCATATAATTAAAATTCCTAATTTAGTTTTAAAATTAGGTACCATTGTGTATCTAATTTTAAAGCTAAATTAAGAATTTCAAAGGAATTTCATGAAGAACTGTTAATGTGATCAGCTAGAGGAGTATGCATGTCGAATTGTTCAGTATCTGCTTCATGACTTATTGTCCTTTCTATCCGGATATTTTATATTTACTAGCAAGTAAAATCAAAATGTATATATATTCCTTGCAGGTGTTTTGGTCTGTTACTTGGTGCTGGCCGAAACTTGCGTCACAATGACATGCATCTTCTTGACATGGTGACTAAATTTCACTTCAACAATCAACACTCATTCAGTGCAATTTTTTTCATTTTTGCACATCAATTTGAAATAATTTGTAGCAATCTATGGGACGAGGAAATGATGCGAAGACATACATTATTGAAGCTATTTGGGATCCACACTTACAAAATTTAGAAGTTCTCAATACGGAAACTCCAAGAGGTTTCACATTTGCGATTATTAAGTTCATGTAAAATATCGATGTGCAATATGTCGTTTGTGTGTCATACCTCGATATTTGAATTATGAAGGAAAGCATTTGCTACCGTACGATTTTTCTGAGTGCTGTTAACAGATGCTCTTTTGTTAAAAGATAATAACTGTTGTTTATATGCAGAATTGTTTAACTTGAGCTTTTGTCATCTTTTTCAGAAACGAGAGTTTTTATGACAATAGCAGCTGATGTAGTATTAACGGGTATTGATGAACCCGTGCGTTTCAATGTGGAATGTAAAGCAAGAATTTTTCATGAACATGAACGATTTTGGTATGTATCCAGACGACCAGTAGTGGAGAAGTATTTCCTTACCGCAAGGGTTTGTTCTCATATGACTACTGATGAAAATCTAATTAGACTTCAGATATTGCGAGCAGCAGTTCGTTATAATGAGAGATATTTAGCTTTAGTTAACTATTATTTTAAATAATAGGTATCATTTAATATTTTTATCGTAAAATGATGGATTTTTATGAGAATACCAAAAAATTTTGCTGGTATTTTGACGGATAAAGTACGTAGCCAGCGAGCTGTTGATAAATCGGTGAAGTAATTTCCGTTAGTTTTTGGAGATTATATCGTTAGCAATCTTTCAAAGAGAATGAATGTTTCCACCAGACTACGTGAAAACTACATGAATAGGTAATATAGGGAATTCTTCTTTCATTCATTATATCGTCTAATTAGTGCTGTAAAACATCCTTGCTGTTATTTCCTTGAATATACTGATTTTCTGTAATACAGGTAATATTTTGAAAATTCTAAATCTCAAAATCACGGAATTATCGATAGACTTCTGTGTATTTGTTTGATAGTGAAATTTATAAGCGTTGTGTTAGTTGGCCGAACATATCTATTTCGAGCATTGATCAATCCTCAGGAATATTCAGAAGGATGGAGAATCGAAGTTTGTTCATATTCTGAGGAGTAGCCAGAAGAATACAGAGACAAAGTTGTATTATGAGAAAGAATATGAATGATACATAAATTTTTTCGAAAATGTTAAAAAGTAATTATGTATGAGTGATTATAGGTTAATAAATTCAATGCGTTGCTTTCATGTTGTAATAAGATTACATAAAATGATTGGTTGAACCATGCCATCCATTAGGTTACTGCTGCAAAAATGTTTAGTTTATTCTTAATATAAAAGATGATAATGAAATTAGATAAAATGGTAGAGGCCATTTTTTTCTTGTAAAGAAAAAAAAATTGAAAACTAAATTTTTACAAAGCAGCCTATGAAAAGTTTTGTTTTTGATATAAACATATGTTGGAACAGTTGTTTCATTCTGCAGTGTCTTGTTCTTAGACAGTCTTTCTGTCCACTGTTTCTTTTCCTTTCTTCTTATTCTCTCTTTAATGTAGTCTGTTTGAAAGATCAACCATCGAGCTAACTTAGTGTGATGAAAATCGGGCAAAAAAAAACGCCTAGAACTTCATATTATATATATATATATATATATTTGTATGTGTGTATATTTGTGTGCTTCTGTTTTTACCGGATATGGTACTTTTTTCATCTCTTCAATCGTTTGTTTATAGGTTGACCACTCTTATCGGAAGTGTCTTTAATTTCAAAATTCGTACAGATCTTTCTTATCTGGTTCTTATTTTTATTTGATTATAACTTTTTTTCTCATTCTCAAATTTAATGAAGTGTAGGTAACAATCTCGAATTATTTTGGCCAGTTTAAAGTGAAAATTAAATCACTCTACTCATGTCTTTGACTCTCAGAAAGAAAATGACGAAAGATGGTATATGAGAAAATATTATTAGAGTACGAAAGAAAAGGGGGGGGGCTTTGTTAGATAGGTTGATCATATTTCTGATATAAGTTGATAATATAGTAATGATATTAATGATATAGTAATGATAGTAATGATATAAGCCCATTACATAAGATAAATCGGTGCGTACAATGTTCTTCCGTTTATCATCATGTAGGAATAGTCGAACTCATCAGATTCTCTTTGAAAAGTAATACTACATCGCTGATGAATCATCCCGGTGTTATTGTATCGGCATATTTCTTTACTTTACATTTTGCGATGTTTTAGTTTACATTCCGAATAGTTATATAATAACCATATGAAACTTCCAACCTTCACATTTCAGAACGGGCGGGGAGATGGGGGATATTGCAGGGTATTGAAAAAATACACGGGTGGAAATGGATTATCTCCTGTGATAAATAGACATCCATTAGCTTCTCTTTCTTTGATTGTTTTCTCGAATTAAAAATTTATTGACATAATTAATCAATTTTGTAGAATTAAAAGGTCTCCTTCAATTAGTTTAAAAAAACCTCATTCTATTTAAATTTTTGAAAAACAATGATAGGACAGAGCCAGTATTATATTAAATAGTAGTAAATCCCGATTTGGTTTATTTGACTATAGAAGCTGTTAGACTAGTTTTGATTAAGTCCCGAGCGCTAGATATAGATAGCAAACACTTTAATAACTAATGGAATGATGAAAAAAGCGGGGAGCAGTTCATTTAGGTGGGCAGCAATTTTCATGAGATAATCATAGCCAAAACAGAAAATGCAGTTTTTTTTCTTACTCTGTTATCTAATTGGCTCTAAACAGTTTACATATCACCTGAATTTTAATTTCAGATGGAAGAAGATGGAACGGATTCCGTGAATGAGGCTAATCTGAAGGTTTGTTCATCTAACTTTTACCACATTACAGTTTCTTTCATTTTATTTGATCAGATTGTGTTTTTGTTTGCTCAATTTTTTTTAAATGGAAGTGTTGGATAGAGATTGCTGTATTTGTGTTATAAAATCATCAAGGGAAATTAATCCTTTTTGGTGCAATTATGTGCTGAATGTATCAATTTCTACATCATGGACATTTTTGATCCATAAAAGCTTGGTTACTTCAATTTAACTTCTAAAAAGCATGAATTGTTGTGATGACCAGCGAACGAAATGTCGCTTTTGGTCAGGTAAGATTAGCTTTGGCAATAATATATCAGTTTCCGTTAGAGAAAGTTTGAACTTTGGGTGATTAGACTTATTCTTGGAAATAAGTTCTTCGATAAAGTTGCAAAACTAGTTTCAGGTGGTGAAGTTTGAGTCAGTTACAGAACGTGAGCGGTCATTAAGCCGCCTTTCGTTAGGTCGATCTCCGACGAAAATGCCGACGCAGCTAATACATCCAGCAGACGAAGACGAATCTGGTGCGTCAAAACATATGTCTTTGCCTAATTTTGCTATATTTTCTTATAAAAATCTGAAGTTCATGATTTGATTAAGATATTTTTTTTAATGAGTGGAAATGAATAGAGCATTTAGTTTGTCTTTGTTATTTGACAAAACAACATTAATTTGCTTTGTAGATAGTGACGAGCCGTTATTATCTGGTTCGGGTATTGTTAATCAGGAATGTCCTGAAGATGTACTTAGTGCCTGGAACAAAATTCTGCTGGAATGGAAAGCGAATCCCGAAGGGTTAGATTTCCATTTATTTTACGGATTTTTACCGTCAATGATGCTCTGTCTGGTTCAATATCTGAATCTCTTTCAGTTATTGAATAGGATGGAGTGGATAAACCGTTTGCAACGTTAATAAGAAAACCGAAATTAGATTATTCATTTCTCTGCCTTCAGGATAAGGTGTTGCCTTTCGGTCTTAACTTTTTTGACTAGCAAAAGTCGTATTTAGAACTCTTATTTAATCTGAACTATTTTCTTAGGACAATACCCGAAGGTTTAGCTGATCTGATACGTAATGGAGTACCTGATGTTTTACGCGGTGAAGTTTGGCAGTATTTGGCCAAAGTCCAAATTGATCCCGACCTCACTCAAACATATCGCTTATTACTTGGAAAAGTAATTTTTTGCATAATATTTATTCTTTAGTTTTTTTACTCTATTATTCTTGCTCTTCCTCAGTGTTACACAAAAGAGCAGAACTGTTATTCCATTAAAACTGTGCCATTTTGTTAGTGCAATAAGAGATTAGGTAGCGTCGAAGAAATCTGATGCATTTCTCACAGTGAGATATTTCTCGTAGGACGCAATGACATGTATAAACTTCTTCAGCTCGGCAGCATTTAATGTGCGAAAGACGCATAGGTAGTGTAGATAATCCTGCTGATCAGGCAACATCTGCTTTTTTTTTATTTCCTTAAATCTGAGTTGTAGGAATGTCCATCGGAGCAGGTAATATTACGAGATATCCATCGTACATTCCCAGCACATGAATATTTTAAAGAAGCAGGTGGAGAAGGCCAGGAATCATTATACAGAATCAGTAAAGCATATTCTTTATACGACGAGGAAGTCAGTTACTGTCAAGGATTGTCCTTCTTAGCTGCTGCATTACTATTGCATGTAATTATTCACTTTTTTTTTCATTTAGCATATCTCTTTTTGTTTTCTATAATTTGTTGGTTTCTTATCAGAGTTTTTAAATTCCTTTTATACCTTTAAATTTTAATTTTCCAGATGCCTGAAGAGCAAGCTTTTTGTACACTTGTGAAAATAATGTTCGACTATGGTTTACGCGATCTGTTCAAACTTGGATTGGATATTTTACACTTACGATTTTATCAACTACAAAGGTTAACTGAGGTAATCGCTAGTATTTTATTGCAGTTAAGAAAGATCATTTTATATTTTGCAGAATTGTTGAATGGTTGAACAGCAACTTTTATTTTAAAATTCATGAATGTGAATTGATTGTATTTGGTTGTTTCTACTCTTTTGTCGGAATGCTTCATAATCTATGTATTTTCGATCCTTGATGCTGATTTTTCCGTGCTCTCTCTGGCATAAAAACTTGCGAATGTTTGCTAAATTAAAAGGAAGTGGCATGTTTGATTTCAATTGAAACATTTTTGAATTTTCGGACCCTTTACATTTCATTTTTCAGTAGACTGATTATTTTTCAGGATTACGTGCCGGATCTCTTTGCTCATTTCTATAATCTCGGTGTCGAAACACACATGTATGCCTCACAGTGGTTCCTTACTTTATTCACTGCCAAATTTCCATTGCAAATGGTCTATTTTATTGTAGACCTTTTTCTCAGTGAGGTATGACTGAGTTTGTTGAATAGAATAAATTTGTTATGTAAAAACTTTTAAGTCTCAAATTTTCAGTAAATTTGAATGTAACGCTGAATCGAAACTATTTGTATTAATATAGTTAATTGTATCATTTTCTGGATATCAACTCTCAATGATTGCAGGGGATGAATACAATATTCCACATATCATTAGCTTTGTTGAAAGCATCCAAGAAAGAGCTCTTGCAATTGGATTTTGAGGGAGCGCTCAAATATTTTCGTGTAGTTTTGCCACGACTTTATCGCACAGAATCAAATGCTAAGGAGCTAATTCATAAAGCCGTGAAGTTAAAAGTTAGTTTTGTCAGATCAGTCCTGAAATCTTGTTTGAAATATTTCTTATTACATAGGTAATTGTGGTGCTGTATGTCCACACATCCTTTAACAAAAAACTTTTTTGAGTGTTATTAACAAATTTTGTCAGTGATTAGCTTGAATTTGAATATTCCTTATTGTGCGTGATTACAAAAAAATAAAATGAATTAATAAAGAAATAATTGAAATGAACGAAAAATAGGTACTATCCTGTTTTTTTGACGTTTTCAAAAACCATACTTTTCAGATAAGTCATAAGCGATTGTCAAAGTACGAAAAGGAGTTTTATTCATTGAAAGAGCGTGAATTAGAATCTCAGGACCCATTGGAACGTTTGGAGGTTAGCTTTTAATTTGGTCAATTCAATAAATATTACTGTTGTATATATCTATTGCAAATTTCAAAATTTAATTTTTTTAGCGAGAAAATCTTCATCTGAAAGAAACAGTAATGAGACTGGAAAGAGAAAATGATGATTTGGCACACGAACTCGTCACCAGCAAAATTGAGCTGAGGAAGAATTTGGACACTGTTTGTCATTTATTTAGATATTTCTATACAAAAGCTGGCTTCTAACTCATAATTTAATCTTTCATTCTTTTTCTCTGGTTGTCTAGAGATGTCGGATTTCCTCAGCGTGATTGAACTTATTATAGGCAGAAGACAGTGTTGAAAGCTTACAGGGACAGCTTGAGAGATGCATGCGAACAGCGAAAGATCTTGAGGATGAAAATAATGGATTGCGAACTGAATATGATCAGGTTGTCCTATATTTTTATATGAAAGCGGTTTATAATCATAAAATGCAAGTTTTTTATTAAGCAAGTGATTTATTGTAATTATGATACATGCTTTGCTGTTATTCTCGGTGGAGAAAAAACTGTCCTGTCCCACTCAAGAAAACTGCCCCACAAATAACTGTCCCACTCAAGGATGTTTCGAAATTGTTTCGTCTAGAATGATTACATTAAAATAGATCAAATTAGAATGAAGTCATAAGATGCTTAGTGATCATTTATTTGCTAAAATTGCAGGTGAAGGAAATGTGCAGGAGAGAAGTGCTACGACTCGAATCAGAAGGATCACGATCACAGGGTATTATTAGCAACTACAAAGAGATTTGTTCCGATTTAAGTTACCGACTCGACAAGCAACAGGATAATTTCAAGACTCAAAGAACGCGGATTGCTGTAAGTTACTCCTGGAGAACATTTTGGTGATTGTTTTCATAGGAGAGTTTGTTTGCAGGGAGTGATTTCTCACTGTGAACAATGTTCAGCTGCACTTGCTGAATTTACGGAGCAAATGAATGGGAGTCCGTCAAAAAAGGTATATCCATCACATGTCTGCTGTTTTTTTTTTGTATTGCTGAATTTACCTGAAAAGATTATTTAATGAGTTTTTGACAAATGTTGTTGGTATAACGATGAAATTACTTGTCTATTTTCCAGTTATCTCCGACGGAGGATGGTTGTGGCTTTAAGGTGATTGAATTAATGGATAAATTGGAAGAAAGTGAGCAACGCATTCGCCAACTGGAACTCAGTCTTGCTCAGACTAAACTTGAGTTAGTTGAGGCACAGTGTAGGAACCAAGACTTGAGTCATCAGGTGAACTGTTGTTGGTTTATGTACATTAGTATGCAACAACTTTTCTCTTTCGAATGGAGCTGTTGCAGTATCATTTGACACTATAATAGTAGCTGCCAATAGAAATCGAGTCGCTTATCTCATTTCGATACTAGTTTACCAAATGCATAATCAGCAATTGAGTGAGTTCAGCAGTAAGTAGGTAATAGATAATAAGGAACAGAATATGATGTTGGTTTTATTAGAATAGCGGTCAACATTAGTGTTATTCGAAGATTTGTTTGATTTTGTATTTATAATTGATTGGAAGCAAAGATGCGAATTTGGAAAGCGTAAAGTCTGAAGCCTCTGAACTTTACGTTTCCATATCTTTCGCTAAAGAGTTGCGCGAGATGCGTGTGCAGCGCTTGTTAAAATGGCGTTGTTCCTTATTTTACTTGCTACAAATGTTTACTTTCCGAGTTAAGTTATGACTATATACAGCAATTAGTTCATTTATTTCAATTTTTTTTACTTTCGAAATTTGTGCGTTAATACTAATGAGCATTTGGTTCATAATGTGTTATTGCTATAAAGATTCATTATAGAAGTAGAAAAGTTGGTAGAAGTAGGAAAGTTGAAACAGAGAAAAGCGAAAATTACTATAATTTATGTTCTTACAAGTTGATTTTAGATTTTGAATTTTTTCGAAGATAATCTTTTTTCAGATGAATGCGTCCATTAGTGGTGATAACGACAGTAAGCACGCAGCGTGGTTGAAAAAAACAATATCATCGATCCGAGACGTTGGCACATCACTGAAACAACCTACCCATGAGCGTAGTAACAGTACCCTTTCCATGGAGAAGTATTAGTTTTTTTTTGTTTTAATTTTTAAGTGAGATATTTTATTTGTATGATTTCTAAATTTCAAGAAACTCCAAAAAACTTTTTGATCGTATTTAAAATCATTTCTTAGTGCTACACTTTTCACTTATATTTGCTTTCGGGGCGTAAGTTGTAATAATTTCAATTCTCTAATTTCCATATATAGCACTAGTTGTATTTGCCGAAGTCAAGCTTTCCACAAGTGGTTGTGAATGGTTCTTATGTCACTAGATAAAATATGTCCATATTTTATCATAAAAAAGCTGCGATCACTGAAATTATATTGTTTATAGTCACGTGAAGATTATTCTTCATTAATACATATTGTTATTAAAATATAGTATTCATCTTTGTTTTTTCGAGAATTTGATAGTTTGTTCACTTTATCGTGCTACTTTTTACTGTTTCCTATTAATTCTTTAGTTCATCAATCGTTGAATATCTTGATATGATCCTTGTTTTTCTCTTTCACTTCTCTTGACGCTTTCTTTGCTGAATTGGTGCGATAATTTGTGACTGGCATTTGTGACTTTGTGACAATTATCATTTATTTACTGATTTTTAATTCTGTGGGTTTTTCTCGATTAAGTTTTTCAATTTATGAGACATCAGGATCGACTAAAGTGAAGTAGTCGAAGGGAAGATTTTACAGTTGCAACCTCACACGCATCTTAATATACTTCTCAATGAACGAAAAAACAGTTCTATTATTCCGTTTCTAATGATACAATTCATCTAACCACTTTTGGTACCGGATGACGAGAATCGACCTGATTAGTCTTCAATTTCTAATAAAGCAGTCTCCACTTTGGGTTTTATTCAATCATAGACAACCAATGGTACTTAAGGTTTTTATCGGGTTGTGGGATAAATTTAATATAATTGTTGAATTGAGTAGTGATGTCCTTAATACCGAACACATTACAAGGTATTACAAAAATTTTTAACTTGCAATTTTTGCTGCAAGAAACGATGGGAGCGTCCATGTTATCATGCTTGCATTCCATTTTTTCCTTTTCTTTGTTTGTTTGTAAATTTAAGAGGAATTTGAATGTTGTGAAATGTTTGCATCCAATAAAGTTTTTTTTGTTAGAATTTTCAAAATTAATGATAAATGATTTGATATTTTATATTTTATGTTACAGCAAAAGCAATTTGACCACTTCTTAATCCGAAATTTATTGTCATATTGCTGTAAGTAATATCGTTTGAAATGCATTTATCATTGAATCTGATTCGTTAGCTTAGGTAAGTGAAACAACTTGATGCTCACGAAACTTCGATGTTTCAATAAACTTACGGACATTAATGCGCGCTTAGGTAGGATTAGGTAAGTGGAAGTAGTTTCGAAGATATTGAACTCGCCTGGGTTTTCCGACACATAGTTTCGGAACAATAAAGCAATTTCCAAGTAGATGAACAATCTTAACGAGACGTTATCTATTGATTGCATGAAGCGACTTTTGTATTCATCACATCTTATTTATCTTCATGTTCACAAAAGCATCCCATTTCTGACGATATAATAAAACAATTATATTTTTGCAAACCTTCACGAAATTAATATCCATTTTTAATGGTACAATTAAATGCATATTCTCGAAGTTTGAAACAGCTAGGAGGGTGAACACGTTATTCATACCAATCAAAAAGTAATAAACAAACTAAAAATTCACCGATTAAAACATCTTTGAGTGGTTGCATAATCATATTTTCAGCCACTTATATATGTATAAAAATAAAATAAAGCATCAAAGTGTGCTTATTAAACGGCAAAAAACAACCAGAAAAGAAAGTACTGGATGACTTGGTTTGGTCGGATATTTGTCTACTGAGACCTAGAAGTTCAGATTTTTTTCAAAAATTTCAAATACAGAACATTTTGGAAATTTTTTTCTTTTATGATAAACAATTGATAAATTCCTGTCAAATTAATTTTTCAAGTCTTAAAAAACATAAGTTATAAAACTTCATTTTGTAGACAATACCATATATGATAAAGCAAGAAAAAATTCAAATATGTGAAAATCACAAATAAAAATAGGACGGGGAAGCAATATGTATAATTAACACAAGGTGAAAATTTGTAAAAAATAAACAATTTCAAAATTAAAAACATTTCCCGAATAGTTCATTATTCACGAGAATCCCTTCACTTAAATCTCGCATTTTTGATCTTATGCTTTACCTGACGAAATATGACGATCGAGTGATCGATAACAGAGAAAATTCACAACCAGTTAGATACAGAGAAGTTTACAAAAGAGTATCACTTGCCTAGAAAAAAACATTGTTACATGAGATATTTGAAAAAATAAACCTACTGACGACCTGAGTGGTCATAAAATAACGGCAAAAGTGAGCTTGGAAGATGAAACAATCCCGTTCCCGTAATATCACATTCCAGGCGCATCATTGCCACCTGCAAAGGCAAATCATTCATTGTTAATCATTTTTAGTCTGTTATAAGGGTTTATTAGTAGCCTTATCAAGAACCAAAGTAAAACAGATCTTGTAACTAACACTTAATCAAAAGAGCTTCAATTCTAAAAATTATATTGAAACCCGGAAATATCCGGATAAAGTATTTTGTCGTCCAATAAGATTTTACTGGATTTAAAATTAGATCAACTCATCAGGCATAAATATTCAAATAAGCGGTGACATAATTCACTATAATTTCAAAAGAGAGTTAGGGAAATAAGCTTTCTTACGCTTTTTTTGGAAAGAATCTACCAATGAAATGAAGGAATAAAAGTTTAATGAACTCTATGCATAGGAAATGAAAAAAGTTACTAATTAAAGTAATCAATGTATTTCTAATTGAAAACAAACCTGATTCGGCAATGTACCATTGAATGACAGAGCAGGCAAGATGAGGGCCATACGCGGTTGCACAGTACCATTTCGAACGGTTGCCGGCAGCAAATAATAATTCTAAAAAACTTTCAAAAAAATTTTTTGAGAAACCTGTAGTAAGCATCAGGATTGTTTACTATAAAAATAAAATTGCAACGTATTAATGAAAGATTAATCTTTCATTAATGGAGATGAGAAGAGAGGCATGTGTCAATGCAACGAAATAAAAAAAAGTAGTAACCTTCATTGCAACAATATAAAGCGTATCCTCGCGCTGTTTTAAATTTCGAGCAAGTTCCGCATACTGCGATTCCATATCCAAAGCCGTAAGTGCATCCGTTTTATCTTTCAACCAATTAGTCAAGAAATGTTCTGCACCCATAACGTCGTAATCCATCGTTTTACTGAAAAATAATGCATATTGCTCTCTGTGACTCAAATGAACGCTGTTAAATTTTAAGAAACAATTACCAACTTACTGGTCTCGTTTTTATTAATTAATTTAGCAAGAATGTGAAAAAAAAATTATTAGGAAGACCTACACTTGTGATTTAATGGCTGCATTGTCGGCACTGGAACTGATCATGTCGATATGTCTCCATGCACGTTCACGTACCGCTTTTGAACGTGCAGCTTCTATTTTGTCAATTGCTGTCCTAACAACAATTTTCAGCTTTTTTTTTAAATCAAGAATAAAAGAATTGCAAAGAACACAACTATTTAATTATACCATCACACAAAATCATTCATGAAAAAGGAGCGAAAGTCTTCAGCCAGTGCTATGATAGTTGTGCGAAAAAGGATTTACTAAAGCCATCTAGCAGCAAATTCATAAAAATCTTGTCTCATTAAAATGTACATTTAACATTGTGACAAAAAGGTAAATTTATAATGAAAGAACAGCGTCTTCAAGGTTAGTAATAATATAAACCGTTGTTGATTTTTTGCACCCATCTTTCTGCGTCTAGCATCTCGCTCAGATTTTATAGTTACGTTAGGAGTCGCCAACCCTTTGTATATTGGTACACGAAATATACGTCGAATATGCATAAACTGCAAACACTCATGCCGATTAATCCAAGCAAAGACATCGTTATTCAATCTGCAACATACATCCTATCAAAATAGAATTAAAATTCTAAAAAACAAAAAAAAGAAAAATTTACCAAGACCGAAGTTGTAATGACAAGCTCCTATAAACCATCTGGCAATAAATTAGGCAATAATTTCTCAATAAATTACCTGAGAAAATAACAAACAGAATCCAAGTTTTGCAGGCCACATGCAAAACATTATATTAACCTTTTTAATTTCTCAATGATTCAATGCTTTAGGCGAGAAAACAAAAACGATGCTGCTTCTTTATGATGACGCGCTTGAGTACTTTCAGGAGGTTAAAAAAGTTAACTGCTCCAATATGCCAACTTAGGCTCTTGGAAGTCTGCAACTCTACAATTAAGATATGAATTTAGGAAGATGAAAACAAACTTCATTGCTTCAGTCTGATTTAAATATTTCTTCTGTATGCTATTACAATTCACCGAATAGTTCAGATCTGAATGCGATAAAGGATCGAACTTCTTACTTGACTGTGCATTTTTTCTCGATTCCTAAAGTATATTTAGCACTAAACATACAAATACGCCTATAAAATAAGATTCTATTGAAAGTGATGAAGATTAAAAATTTCCAGAGAAAAATTAAATTACTACACACAAAAACATTAAAAAATGATAAAATGTTTTAAGATGAAATGAAATTAAATAATAATAAACAGGTAACCCACTATGCCTCCATAATAATCCAAGGAAAGAAGAGCTCGGCCAGTATTTACTTTATTTCGCACGGAATATACATTTGATTTAGCAAGATTCAATGCAACAAGACTTGTTGCATTATGGACTGGATCCAGATTCCTAAAATAATTTAAATTCATTTGGGTAAAAAGGCTTAGAAGAATTATGCTCTTAGATTTAATATTTAATATTTGGTACAGATTTAATATTTGCAGACAAACATTAATCAGAAAACAAAAAAGAAGGTAACTTAACTGGTATGGGTGTTGCTAAAAGACAATAACGAAACAAATCCAAAAAGACAAACAGCGCCAGCTAGCATACCTAAACGACCACCGCTGTTTCGATTACCAGTACTTGACTTCAACATTTCATTCTAAAGTTAAAACTTCATTGCTGGAAAGAGTTTGAATAGAGAACAAAAATGAAAAACATAAATTAGTCAGTCAGAATACACTGAATTACTATTAATTTTCGATGCTTGTTTCTCTGTTTATCGCCCTAATGGCGAAAAAAGAAAAATTTCTCTGTTCTTAAATAATATAAATCAGCTCCAGGTAACACAAATTAATTCAGTTGTCACGAGTGTTACAAGAACTTGTCCAAGTTAAAAAGTTGCAAGTATTTCTGCAGGTTATCAACGCGCATTATTTCAAAGCTAAATTTAATTAAGCAGTGATTCGTACAAATCGATTCCTGATAAATTGCTATTCGCCCTAATCGATCATACTGTATCTCACATAAACAAATTTATTAGATTTCTTGGTAAATAATGTGCTTTTCAGGAAATTATTAAAATTCTCAGACGTTTGCTAATTTACCGAGTTTGTTTGATATGCTTTTTAAGATAAAAACTATGCCAAATTAGCACTTATAGAACCGTAATACGAGATACATTTAAAACAAGTTAAACTTATGTTTTCCGTTTCCAGTTTTTGGATTCCTTTGTGAGATGCAATTTAAGACAATGTGTACCTCTCTTCGCAAAGTTTCAATAGTTCCTTTTAAATTTTCGATTTCATTCTTTAATTTCTCAATAATGACATCTTTGTTAGCCAAATTTCGCTTCATTTCATCGACTTCCTGCAGTATTCAGTGAAATGGGGAAGAATAAAAATTGAAGAATAAGGAGAAAGATTTATGCATTTTAACATTTCCAAACTAACATTTTTTTTCCGGATCCGTGAAAGTTGAGCCGAATATCGATTCCGTATTTTCCTGTCTTCCTTCTTACGATCATAATCCTAAAAAATTTTTTAAAATGTCAGGAAAATTTTGTGTGATTAAAAATTTTACAATGCAAAAAACATCCTTCACGAATGAACGATAAAATCATGCGAAGAAATGAAATGGACATAAGATTTCTCTGGTGATTCAGTGCTGAACACGACAAATGAATTAAGATGAAAAGAAACAAAAAAAGAATAATGATGAAATTTATACTATCTTTAGAAAGGTTTAAGAAACGACTTCATCTAATTACTTGTGAACAACTTGGATAGAAATATTTTGCAATATCACAATTAACTGCTTAAAGATTAAATGAATGAGTTGACGTGTGTGAAAGATACATTAAAGTTCTATATCGATATGAAATATTAACTTACATCTAGGACCACAACGTCTACCAAAAAATGAACATCCATTTTGGTACTTCGTTATGGCCGAAATAGTGTGCGACACCGTTTGATGATTATTGAAAAGATTATTCACAGGCGTAAACCTTAACATAGTTGCCCTAACATTCTAAGAAAGTAAGAACATTCTAATAGGTTATCTAGTCTATTTCAAAAATGGAAAAATGCATTAATATGAGAAAAAAATGCAAAACAAAGTAAATTGGACACTGAAGAAAACAAGATTATGAAAAAAAATGAAACGAAAGAAATAGTGAAGGAATGTGAATGATACAGTGACATAATGGTTAACATTTCTGAAGTTACCTTAACAATAGAGCTCGCAAGTGTCGGTGCTGATGATGGTCCGTCATGTTTTGGTGACAGTATCCGTTGCTTATCTTGATTGACAGATGATTGCGACTAAAATGAATAATTCGAATTAATGTTTATCTATGTTTTTCAAAAAAAAAATGAAACTGTATTAAGAAACGGAGATGGAAATCACTCAAATCGCATAGGAGCTTGAAACTCACGTTAAGAGAGCTGGAGTGGAATGGCGTAATGAAAATCGTTGGGTGACTTGATGTGCTTTTACCATTCGTTACAATCTGAAAAACCGCTACTAATGTTCAAGCTCATTTTTCAAATTCATTTCGCCACATGTTTAATTAAAATCCATATTTGATAAACTACATTCAGGAAATTTTTTCCTATTTCCACAAAAAATAAAAAATATAGTATTGAGCAAAAAAAGTATCACTAGAAGAAGTAAGTGCAAGCTATGAATTTGGAAAGAAAAGCTGAATATTTGATAGTTCCTTAAAAATTTTTATGTAATAAATCGTCCGCTGCTAAAAGAGTTTTAACAAACTATAAAAAAAGTCATTATTTTTCAGGAAATCCAAATTATAAAACCTGCTGAACAGGGATCTGAACGGGAATAAGTCGTCTTGGATTAGGCATTGCAGTAAATTTCGTTTCCAATTGATGTATTTGTGTAGCCTGAGATACATTTGTAATTCGATCATTGTCAGGAGCACTCTGATCCTTCAAAAACTTTTTTTAAGTCCTGTAAAATCTTGAATAAATACTCACTGGTAAATAAACGCTCACTAATATTTTCAAAAGTCTAGCTGAAGCTAATAAGATTCACTAAACCATTCGATTATAATCTAACATTATTATCAGTTCTTCGTAAATTTCTGAGAAAAAGAACTATGGTCCTTAAATTATTATGTGTAATAGATTTTTGCCGGGAAGTCATCGTCAGTTTAGTAGGTATCCAATTACTTAGGCAAATGCATACATCTGAAGTAGAGCATGTTGGCGAATAATTTCCGGAATCACTAGTGGATGGCGAAGCATTACAATAGAACATTTGACTGATAAAATCATCATCAAGCGTAACAGTATCAAATATCGACGAATCATCTGTTGCAAGTACTCCATCGTTACTCTGTGAATTCAAATCAAATTCCAAACCCCCAATGGCTTCCGAAAGCTGAAAATAATTATTATCAAATCAATAATATTTACAGCAAATTTTGCTTCAAATTGAAAAAAAGACGAAGCGCTGATTTGTTACTTTAAAAATTCTTACCAATCCTTCAATACCAATGACTCGTCCTCCTGTAATCCATCATTGGAAAAGAATTCAAAAAATATGGCGAATGTCAACAGATATTTATGAGCTAGTTAAAAGTTGATCCTAACATATAAGTGATAAAAACCTGATCATTGCTTTGTTCGGTGATATTATTAACATTGGTCCTGGAATTGTTTGGGGAAAGCAAATTCGTCAAATAAAATTGATCAAAATTATTCTCCAGAAAACAGCAGCTATCATCAAAATTCATCAGAGAATCGAAAAAGAACAGTTTATGGAATAATTTGAAACAATAGCAAAATAATTCTGAAATTAGGATAAAAAAATTATAAAATTACATGGTATTCCATAATTAATACGAAAATACATGTCCATTTATAATCCAATTTTGTGATTATAACTGTTAATACCTGAAAAGATATAAATTAGAAATGAAGCGTAATTATAAAAGAAATGGTAATTATGAAAGGTTGAAAAATGCAAAGAAATAATTTGTAATAAAATTAAATGTTTAGGCATTGCAATGGTGGCAAAAATGAAAGTAAAGATAAGGATAGCATGAACAAAACAATGATATGAATAATCGAAGATCGTCAAAGGTTGGAAACTTTTCGTCAATTATGCTATCATTTGAAATGATTCGCTATTCGCCCTCCAACCTAGCCAAGCGGGAATTTTGAAAAAATTAATTTGAAATGTCTTAGCGTGAGAAATATGCCACTCATGCTCTACTGGCTGGCTCCTATTAATTTCTAAGGGTGCAGCATGCATACATTATCTTACTATGACCTTTTATATACATCGAGGTTAATAATGCGTTCGTGAACTTGCTCTATATGATACAGCAGTGTTTGTGTGAGTCGGATGAAAGCGGGAATTTATTTGAGTATAAAAGTATTCCAGTTTGATTATGACTTTATCTTTTTATTTTTTGCCAGACCGCATCTTATGAGTCGTTCTCTGACATTATAGCATCCGAAAATCATCTGATAAAATTAATTTTTTTCCACTTAATTTTAGTAATATTTTCCGCTCCTCAGAAATCATGATAGAGCTATAATTTCTAGCGGCCTTTGTCTTAATCTTGGAGACGTCTGATAGTATGTCAAATGATATTTACGACCCTTAAAGTAGTCATTCTATCAGCTTTTCAAGGAATTGTAAATACTTCGGGGTGGAGGTAATAGACGAGAGCAAAGAGAAAAACAGATAGACGAGATTGTTCATAATTAAGATATGTTAACATTTCAGTTTCCAAAATGGATTCAAAACGGACAGGCGCAATCAGACGTTGGGTTAGTTTATTATTACTGTCATGCATTATCTGCATCAATAGTCACACGTCAAATATTTTACACTATAGATTCAGAATCTTGTAGTTAGCCGATTTTTTGCCTTTAAATATATTTAGTGTTTGGAAGAATTTTTCTGCGATTAAATTATTTTATCGTGATACCACTCCAAATCACTTCATCCTATACTTTTTTAGCCATATATCGTATTTCTTTCCTGCTTAACTGCATAATTCTAAAGTTTCTCAACTCTAAGTTAGTCTGCTGTTATCACTGTTGAGTCCAATAGGGATATGCAACTAATAAGGTAGAAATTGAAATGATAGTGTTCATTAATTTTATTGCAGTTCGAACAATTGTTAAAGGCCAAGTTAGGTATTGATCCAGTGGATGGCTGGGCTCTACTGTATAAACGACACATACCTACTATAACTCATTTCATGTGAGTTTCTTCATATCGCAAGAACCGTTTTTAATATAATCGAAGAGTTAGAGCAAAAATGAAAGTTGCTGGCAATTACCCGTTTTTTTCCGAATAACAATTTCTTTTGTTGGATTAAATTTTGAAATAATACATTCGATATAAAATTTCAGCACTACTGGTAAGTTCAAAATATGCGAGGAAAAGTCAAGCCAAGAAGTATACACGAAAGCATATCAGGCTTTAGTGGATCAAATGACCGATGTTTCGTTTCTAGACCATTTGAAGCCAGATTTGGCTGCAACGGGTGATAATTTTGAGGTGGCTAAATTTTTGATCGTCTTCTTGAATGAGTTACGGATAAGTCTGGAAGTGGTTTTCGATGAAGATTACGGACTAGCTGAGGATGAAAATAAGCATATTGGAGCGGTACTGCATTATTTGGAGGATCATCAAAATTGGGATCCCTATGATTCTTGGCCTGCAGTGCTGTTTCAAAGCAGTGACGAATCTGTAAATGTGGAAAATTTTACTACTCCCAAGGTTCCTTTTGTCTGTGCTTCACTAGTTTATCGAATTCCTTCAAATTTCTAAGAACACTAGGAATGTGAAGTTTCAATCTGCATTAATGCAATTGAATTGATTAAACATAGTATGTATAATCTTACTTTTTTCTTGAGAAATGAAATCTTCCAGATTCGTCGATCAAATCATTGTGGATTCGTATTGAGTGAAAAAATAGATATAAGGCGTAGTCCACTTTCTGAAGTCGTTTCCTCTCCTCGTTCACGTGAATTGCGAATAATGCGTGAAAAAGATAGAAAGATAAAGGTTTTCATCTATTTTCTTGAACTTTGCCTAATTTTCGGCAAAATACTCATGAAAAAAAGTTATATATACTTCTCGATCCTAATCATAACTATTTAGACTCTGAATGAACGATGTAAACTACTAGAATACGAAAAAGATGATCTGGACAGCGCACTAAGAACCGCTAACCAGGAAATCAAAAGACTTACAAAGAGGTTTTCATACAAATTTTCGATTTCTTTTGCCCTTTGTTCCATCATTCCTTGTTATATTGTCATTTCTATTCCTGCTTACTTCCTAAGCTAGTACATTGTTAGTCATTTCATTCAGTCGATCTTATCTATCTTTTATTTCCTTTTACTGATTTTCAGTTACTTTATCTTTATCTCACACAATATCTTAATATTATTGTTAGTAAATTACAGTCTCAGCGAAGTAACCAGCGCTGTTAGTGAGAAAGATGCACGGTGCCGTACGCTTGGTACAGAACTGGATGACTGGCGAACTAAAGCGGCTGCAGCTGAGGAAGAAAGCATTCAACTAAAGCAGCAATTAAAGACTGCAAAGCAAGAACTGCACACTACACAAGTGAAATTATTAAAATTTGATTATTGAATGTACAAATTATCACCAACAAAATGTTTTATTTTCATTGCTGCCGTAGTTGCTATTTAATTACCGCAAAACAAGTTTTTTTTTAATTTTATTCTTGTGATTTCAATGCAAATTATTATAGAGGCAATTGCGTGAAGCCGAATTTGACATTTCATCGAAACAAAGGACGGTTGAGAGCTGGGAAAAAAAAGCTGCATTGGAGGAAGAATGGCGATTAAAAATGAAAAGAGAACGAGAAGAGCTTTTGCAGGTGCGTAAAACATAATAATAGATTATGCGCACTCTTGTCGAAGATTTACATGAAATCTTTTAAATGTGTAGTTTCATTTAAGGAACTTGAAGTGACACGGATCTCGAATACGACTGCCGAGGAGCGATTGATACGGCTTACAACTAACGATGAAGCCGAAATCGCAGAATTGCGGAACATCATCGATGGATTACGATCGGACGTAAAGGAAGCGGTGTGTTAAATTCTAAATTCATCTAAGTTATAATAACTGTTAACTTTATTACTTAAGGAAGTTTCAATGTTATAGCGACGAGAAAGGGATGAAGCACTGATTAGTCAGGACGAAAAAGTGAGGATCAAGGAATTAGAGATTGCAAGGTCTGCCGGTATGATTACAGAAATGAAGAAGCAATTAAGTGTTGCTCAACTTTCTGTCCAAAACATTCGCAACATAGCTGTGCAGGTATTAGCTTCTCTTTCTGTGAAACTGGATTTTATTTTAATTTTTAAAGATTAAATAATTTAGTGATTTACTGCAATGCTTTTAAGAGATGTTGAACTCATCAGTTTGTAAAAAAGACCACCCACGCCAAAATACTGATTTGGTTGTTGGTGGTTTTAAATAAAAATACAGCATAAGTTATTTGCAGATACGAAATCTTTGTAGAGAGCTGGAAAATAGGAGGACCGAAATTCAAGGTCTACGATTCCTGTTCACAGGTATCCAGAATGAATATCAGGCTTTGCAGGAAGAGAATGGACAAAATAAAGCTATGATTGAAAGCCTACGAAACAATGTATTTGTGTGTTTATTTTTTCTAATTAATTAATATTAGTTTTTGTTTTACTGAGTAATTGCGCTGATGAATTTCTTTCTTGAACGAACAAAAGTTTTTAGTTTCAGTGATAAAGACTACATGTGCAAGTTCATCGTTAAGCAAATGTGAACAAAATGAAAATTCTATCTTGGCCAGTCTTGTTTTTTGTTTGCATCCCATGGCCAACAAAAATGTATTATTGTTTCATAGGTAGCGATAAGCGAATATCAGTCGAAGGCGTTAGCTGCATCATTGGAGGATCAACGGAAGAAGGTATGTGTAAAATAGAACCATTTTCGTTCGGAATGTCCCCGGAATTCCTTTTTTAGCATGTAGTGGCTTTGATGGTGAAGCAAGAAACTTTTTTGCCGGAATTCCTTTTTTAGCATGTAGTGGCTATGATGGCAAAGCAAGAAACTTTAAATGAAAAACAACGGATGCTCTTGGAAGCATGGAATCAGTTGAATAGCAGCGTTGAACTCAATATCCATTTGCAGGAAGAAATAAGACGGCGGGAGGGTATGTTTTTTAACATTTCGAAAGTTTTTTTCTGAAGATTCTCAAATTTGAAAGCTAATCGTCAGGATCATGTTCAGTTTATTAGTGGCTAAGCAGTTGTTGTTTCATACCATTTATCCATCGCTAATAAATGCAGCATGTCTGGTACATGTTTTGAAGTACTTTGATGTCACTGAGTTTGTAGTGACCGTCATCCTAAGAAACTGTGAATGTGTGAAGTTTTCGAAAAAAATTTTTTAATATGACCGGTTTTCTTTCTGAGGGTATCCGGTACTTTCAGCTGCATACCTTACTCTTGAGCAACGCCTTGCTTCTGCCGAGGAAAGACACTCAACAATTTCCCAACATTTCTCAATTAGCAATAGCACTCTGGATAGTAAACCAGCCGAGGAAATGGCCAAAATAAACTGTCACTTTTCGGAAGCAGTAGGTAGTGCTTACTTTGACGTTTTATCTCTTATTTCATAAAAAAATGATGAACATAATTTCACATATTTGTGCACTGAAGTATGCTAGATAAATTGATGGATGTATAGTGCAGATGGCTTATCAAACTACAAATTTGTCAGTGGAAGAATTAAAAAACTATTCAAAATTATTGGCTTGTATTTCAAAAATCACTGCAGACGTGTCATCTGGTGCGTTGCCTCATGAATTTCATCCACTCCCGGAAGTTGAAGATGAGAATGATTTGTTGTCGTCATCATCCGTGGTTGGCGATCCATATATGCTAAAGGTGGAACCGCAATGTGGTAGACTGATTACAGCTGATGAGTAATTTTTATTACATTTAATCACACTTTTTAGGACATTTTTTTTTTCATATCGCTTTAATTTTAATACTAAGGGGTTTTCTATCTTTTATATTTAATGAGGTTTTTGCTTGGATTTCTACAAAAATAAAATGCTTGTAAAGAAATGCTTACTGTTTAAGACAAGAGGAATTTAACACTTCCGTGGATAGTGAACGCTTGAGTGAATTGAACAGACGCAATAAAACATTGCCGCCTCACATGCGTTCAACTTACGCTACGGAATTGACTTATGCTGCGAAACGTTTCCCATCTGAACGGCTCGAAGATGAACTCAAAAATTCCAGAAATTTTACGCCATACTTACATAAAGGTGGCGGTGATACATCTAGCTTAGTATCACCAAGCAACTTATCGAAAACTAAGGTTGATAGATTTTTAGATAGTTGCATAAAATTCATATAATTTAATTAGGTAAATCGGCAAAAAGGTTTTTATATTAAAATCTTCAAATTGTTATTGTTTGTAAACGCTCCATAGAATTTATAGATTCACTCAGTTGCATGCACTGTTACAAAGAGCTTTGATTAAAAAGTTCATATTAAAATCATGGACTGAGTTGTTATTGCAAACGAATTTTTTTTTAATAGTAAACCGATAAAATGAACTATTTTTCAGTATGTTTCACGATCGTTGCGCAGTGTCAAAAAACATTTTAGCAAAATATTGCAAGAAGCGAACACATCCAAAACGAGTGTTACCGATCGGACTCCATTAAAATGGAAAAATTGAATGATCCTCATTGATTATTTCATTGCAATGAAAAGAAATTATTTAAATGAAAATCGTTTTAAAATTTCCGCTTAAATTTATTTATTATGTGGCACTACCATGCAAGAAGCCAAAAAATATTACCTATGACAAAATGAAGTCGTGCGTGGGTAATATTTTTTTAGTACTATCTATCATTTTGTCATGGATAATATTTCTAAATTCTGGCATGCTACTATCTAGCATTTGATTGAATTAGCACTGCTTACAATTTTCTTACTACCAATTTGGTTACGGTCTATTACATTATATTTGTTATACGTGTTTATTACTTATTTTCTACAATTTCCATCGCACCTTACTAACCATTAATTCTGTAAATATCCATTACATAAGTGTTCATACAATATTATGGTTGATAAAATTTAAAGAAGCTTGTATTATGATATGTTAACAGGATATGTAATGTGGAATGAACTATGGAAATGCAACCGTTAATTTTTTTTATCACAAATAATTATGCTATCAGAAATTTCTGCTAACATCTTGCTTATCAATCATAGAGGTCGATCTTATCGATCATATTTTTGCGTAAAGAAATTAACTCATAACTAATTTAAATTAATTGGCAGTAGTCTATTTTCTCTTGAAAAAATTAAGGACAGAAATTGTAACACATTGAAAAAATCTGGACATAACGTAGCAAATAATATCATGAAATCGTCATTTCCATACTCTCCATTTTTCACTGATACTGAATCATTTCAACATTTAACAGAAATGAATTATTTCGGAAAATAGTCATAATCAATTCAGAATGTTTGCATAGTAATGATACTAGTAGTAGGTTATCAGATAAACAAATTTAATTAAATGGAATAATATGCAATATTGATGGAATAATAATTAAAATAATCGAATAAATAACAAAGAAATGTTATCGTCGGAACCAAGTTTCAATGCTTTTCGTACCAAATATTCCGCAACTCTGCAAATATTACATATCTTCAAGAGTGGCCGATAATTATTTAAAGATCTATTCATAATCAGTTTTCATTTTTAGAATAAAATATTCTATTTGTATCTTTTTATTTCTTAAGATTATTTCTAATGAAATAATCGAAATAGTTTTCGTTCAACTTTTTTTTTAAAATTTATTGAACTTATTATTTTTAGCTAAATTTTCTTCATGCAATCTTAAACTATCTAAAATAGAGTTATATTATAAGATATAGATCGAATTATCTCACTTTCTCTCTTCTTTCTTTCCTCTCTCCCTCTCCCTCTCTCTCCTTTTTTATACCTCTCTTTTTTATCAGTAAAAAACCGGAAGAAAGAAAGTAAAATAAACTTATGCCACTGATTTGATGATACACGTAAAAATGATCGTGCGAAGTGTATCGCTTGTTCATTTGTTAGCACATCCCAAAAACCATCCGATGCAACAATAATAAATTGTAAACTAATTTCATTTTGGTCAAGTTGGACAATATCCGGTTCTGCTGTCAATACGGAAAGTTGCTTTAATGCCGTATCACCAAATGCTCGAAAATAGAAAAAATAAATAAACTATAAATAAACTTATTCAATTATTCAATAAATAAACCTATTCAATTATTTCATGAATTCTATATAATTAACTTAATTAGTATCGTATGTTAATATTTTTTTTTTAGAAAAAAAAGTATTAGGTTAGAAAACAATTGATCATACTATTAGATTATCATAAAATTGAATTAAATTATTCGATTGTCTATCATATCAATCAATAACTCATTTTTTTGTACTTATGTTTTTTAATTACAAAAATTGTGATTTCTCGAACAATTTAATTTTTTAATATTATGATAATTCTTTAGTTTCTATTATTAAAATTTTAATTTTAATTTTAATTAAGCTAATGATATATTTGAAACATTATAGTTCAATTTAACAATTCATTTTTGACTGATTATCATCAATTTATTAATTTCATTAATAAATTACCTATGAATTAGAAGTGATATTTTGATTTGTTTGTTTGATTAATTAATCATATATTTATTCTAGAGTAATTTGCAAATTTATTGTTAAATTTTCAACCATTAGCAAGATTATAATTTGTAATTTACATTTATATTATTTCCACCATATGCATATTGTAAACAAATATAAACAACCTATGGAAGTTTTGCTATGTATTGATTAATTGGAATAATTAATACAAACTAATATGATCATTAGAATTGCTATTAATGTGGATGAATCAAAATGTCAAAAATATATTTCAATATACTTAACTTTCACTTCTCTTATAATGTACAATTATTTTCAAGCTCTTTTAAATAATCTATAATTGAAAAATAATTTTTGTATCTAATATTAAAATTATCTGAATCCTATCACGCTGAATCCGATGAATCCGATACTAAATTCTATCTTTTGAATCCTAATTACTGAAAACTACAATGAATTGTCCTAATGAGGTAAAGAGAGAAAAACTATATATATTCTTATTTATTATTAAAAACTATATATATTCTTATTTATATTTATTGGTTAAGTTGCCCTATTAAACAATCGTAAATTTTGGAATAGAATAAAGTGGAGAAACCTTGAAACCGAAAGAATTCCCTGTACTCGGTCTACACCGCGAAATTCGATGAAACCACCCGCACTTTCGATACGTTTCCGTTCATCTTCCTGAAAGATTTATTTTCAACAATTTTTACCAATATTTACTGCATGCTTTTTTAATTCGCTTATAATCATAGATATACTTCAAAAAAATGTTGAGAAAAGGATTAAGACATAATTATATGAAATGATTTAATATCATATATTTTTTATTATAATAATATGAAATTGATTAATTATTTGATATTGATAATTTTAATCATTTAAATAGCAAAATTGATATGATATGCTTTTACTAAAAATATGAAAATCTAAGAAATGTGATAAAATCTGATAAAATCTAAAAAATATGATAAAATCTGATAAAATCTAAAGAATATGATAAAATCTATAAAATATGATAAAATCTGATAAAATATAACTGCAAAATTTTTATAGCTCTTTTTAAAGCATTTGTTAAAATGTTGATCGGAAGGTAGGAAGATTAATTGTTAGATCATTTAAAAATTTTTCCAATTCATTTATCGATAACATTTATTGCATATCATTAAAAGTTGTTGTCATCCTACGAAGAATATGAAAAATGTCAACAATATTTTAGTTATGATTTTATATTTGGATGATTGATTATTTATTTATAGCATCGATCTAAGAAATATTCATTGAACGATGATTGCAATTAAATAAATGATTAATTGTTTAATTATCAATTAATCATTGGTTATTTATTGTGTAAAAAAATTGCTAAAAATATAATTTGATGAAATTAGCAAAATGATACAATAATTATTTATAACAAAAAATTACTTATCAGTAAAGTACTTATTGTTATCTTACTTATCAGTACACTTTAAACTTTTAGATTAATAAAAAGTATTGCTATCTTACTTATCAGTAAACTTTAAACTTTCAGATAAATAAAAAGTGTTGCTATCTTACTTATCAGTAAACTTTAAACTTTTAGATAAATAAAATTTTGTGATCTTTTTCGAAACAAAAGTTCCTTATATACTTCTTTTTTTACGAGATATTAATTAATTAAATTTTTTATGCAATAAATAATTCCTTAGCTTAAGCAAATTTCTTTAGAATATTTTTAGAAAGAAATTAAAGTTAGAAAACTAAAATTAGAAAGTTTAATTAAAGTTAGAAAAATTTCATTGAATTTGAAGGCAAAACTATTTTTCAAATAAAACGATTTATTATATACAAAATGATACCACTTGAGAAATAAGTAAAATTTGGTGAAAATGAAGAAGGAGAAAAATTGCAAGTAAGGATATTTTTAAAATATTCTTATTCCAACATTTGTACACTTATTTGACGTGGCTACGTCAATCACGTCATATTTTTTACGTCTTATCATCCAAAATAAATGTTGTAAAAATTAGTTAATGCATAATGAAAGTTATTATTATCGATAGTAACTGAATATTATCTATTTTGGAAAGAAATAATAAAAAGTAAATGAAATTGTTTTGTGGTGTTATATGGTAATAAAAGGTGTAACTAATGGAAGAAACGAACATCAGATGGTTTATGATCAGTTGAAAGTGGTATGGTATGTCCTGTAATATCACATGCAACCGCACGAGAATCACCAATATTTATAATGGTTAAAAAACGATTACGTTCCAGTATTACTGAAATTAGCGTAGAACCTGCAACTAATTTAATCCATTTCAATTTTGCAATGCAACGAAATAATTCAATATTATAATTCATATCATATAATAATATCTAACAAAATTTTGCCAAAATATGAAATTAAAATTGTAATTTGAAAATGTACTATTTTTCAATGAAAAATTAATTTATTATAATTTAATAAATTAGGTTAATTTTTTCCTGTAAAGCAAGAGAATTATTAGCGTAGAATTTGTTGAAAATATGTGGAAAAGATTTCCAAAAACTCTTTTTCTAAGATTTATTTCAGGAATGGTTGTAATGTAAAATGATTAAGTAAAATTAGAATCATAAAATTCATTATTGATATTTACTCGTGAAGAAATGGTATGCTTAAATGTTATTGCATCATAAATTCTAAGATAGAAATTAATTTTCAAAAAATTTAAAAGCAAGTTATATTTTCAAAATATTTAATTAAGGTAATCAAGAGTAATAATAATGGTAATAATTACACCTGTCAGTGGGCTTGACGATGGATGTAACCTCAAAATTTCATCGTCGATATTATACACTTCCGTAATTATTGCCTAAACAATTCCAATTTTACTTTGTAAATTTAAAAATAAAACGTTAGAAGGTAGTTTTGTATACTTTTGTAAAGTATTATAATCTCTTTATCTTTCCGCTTTTTTATTTGAACAATTTAATTTGAAAGAAAAATTTTAACTGAAAAATTATTGAAAATTTGTAATTGAAGAATTCTTTGAAAACTTTTTAATTTCAAATCATTAATTAGATTTAAAATTTTCTTTAATTAGATTTAAAAAGATATTTTAATTAGATTTAAAATTTTTTAGCATTTTTCTCGACGGCGCATATCATTTGAAAATTCTTTTGTTTTTCGCTTTCATATTGTAAAACATATTTTTAGTAAAACTTATTTCGAATGTTTTTAGGATTTCATCCAACGAAAGAAATTTGGTTAAAATAATGAAAAAGAAAAGGAACTTTCCAAATTGTTTGAATATTTTTTGTTGGCTAATAACTTTAAAATTAGTAGCCTTTAAATTTCACAATTTAAAAAATAAAACAAAAGGTTCTAAAAAATAAAAAACGATTTAAAACAAATAGCTTTTATTCATTCATCTAATCATTTATCAAATTATATCATATCTTACAATATGTGAATACATCAATTAATGTAATTATCATTATTTTAGGAAAGCTATTTGCTTGTTAAAAATGCTTTAAAAAATTAATCAAAAATTTTAGGAAAAAAAATTTCACTTCAAAAATTTAAAACAGGAGATATGTTGTTATTCGAGTATCGACCATCAACAAGGTTAAATGTTAAGAAATTAATTAATTTTATGCTTCAAAAAAAAATGAATTCAAATGAAACATACTTCAATGATATGATCATTAGAATGTCCTGTCAGACTTGAATAATGATCAAAGTCACCACGTAAAAGTCGTTGATGTATTGCTCCCGAGAAATGTTCTTCCAGATACTGTGATACGAACTAAAATTTCCATACAATAATTAATTCCAGTAAAATAAAAAAAGAAAATTAACTTAATATAAAATTTTACTTGTATATTAATATAATTAAAATGGAAATTACCGGACCACCATGTCCATCAAAAATACTGAACATTGTAATATTATGATATGGATCATTTAGATAATGCATGCGATCTTCCATGTATGGACGATTACCACGGCTTGCATAAAATGTCCACTTCTTATGTTTCCAACGCCAATTTCCGCCAGCTAAATTTTACTTTATTTTTGATTTTGTTTTTTTGAATATTTTTTTGCTAAACTATAATATGATATATACCAAAGTATTACAATATCATCTCATTTGCTTATCATTTTCGAAATTAATTACTTAATATGAATAATTAAATATAATAATTAAATCTGATTTATTGTTAAAGAATTATATAATTCAGTGTTAATATCAAAGCAAATCCTATTAATTTACGAAGAAATTTATATTATAATTTTGTACGGTTTAATTTTGTATGCAAAATTAAGTTAAGTTAGATTTCAATTAAGTTAAGTTAAGTTAAAAATTAAGTTAAGTAAAATCTAAACTTACGATAATGTGGTATATCTGTGAGGCCAAATTTAATTAGTTTTGGTGGATAAGATTTGTTTTGATTACTCAACGTAAATGGTTCCAAATTCTTTCCAAGTATCAACAAATAATAATATCCTGTTATCCATTTTGTATACAATAAAATTATTCCAATTAATCCTTAAATAAAATTCCACATTTCATTAAATTTTAATTTAATTATTTCATTAATTACGATGAAGCCATTCAATGCTCCCTCGTATTGATACTATTCGAAAGTTTTTGCAAGAAGAAATAATAAAATAGAAAAATGATTAACAACTGCTTTCTATGTACTTGAAAAAGAAACAGTCATAACAGATAGATTATAATTTATCAATCTGTCAGGTATATTATGTTATCATATATTAACATTTTTTTTTTAATTGAAATTTATTCATTATGTTTCATATCATTGGAGAGAGACAATGAGAATAATTAAATGAACTTTATTAATTAGACGCGTGAGAAAATTTATAATTTAATTGTTTTAGAAAAACCTTTTTTGCAATAATTTTTAGCTATACTTTAATGGAATTCATTTTAAAAAATTAAAAGTTTTTTGTTAATTTTAGCAATATTTGAAAAAAGTTTTTTTTTAATTGTTTGCTACAAAATATATTTTTATTATATAATAATATATATATATATATATTATCCTTCCATATTTTTATTGTTTAATAATATACATTATATAGAAATTAAAATGAATGAAAAAGGTGACTTAAATGAATTAAAGAAATGATTTTTAATTAGATCATTGGTTATTTGAATCATTTGATTAATGTTTTGTTTCAACAAAGTGTCACAATTTATGAAGCATTTTACGATTAGTATTTCATTTCTTTTTTATTACATATTTAATTATTGCTGTAATATTACAAATAGATCGAATGGCGTATAAAATTTTAGATCAAATTGTGAAATGCCGTGTAAAATTTTAGATCAAATTGTGAAATGCCGTATAAAATTTTAGATCAAATTGTGAAATGACATATAAAATTTTAGATCAAATTGTCGAATGACGTATAACATTTTAGATCAAATTGTGAAATGACGTATAAAATTTTAGATCAAATTGTGAAGTGGTGTATAAAAGTTCACTCAAAGTGAACTGTTTCACGTGAATTAGCTAATTTCTAAAAGTGTAAAAAAGGTCTTACCAAGAAAAAAAATAATTAACCAAAAGAAATTCGATACATTGTTCGGTGCAAATAATATGGATAAAATAGGTAAAGATAACGTTGAAAGTATCATATCAAATCAATAAGTAAATTTTCTAACCAATATCATATCAAATTGATAAGCAAATTTTGAAACAAATCCGTTTGATCTGAAAAATGAAGCATAAATTAATTAAGGTTTATTAAATTTTACCTTTAAGAATTCTGAAAACATAGAAAATTATTTTAAAAAAAACCTATGAAAATGATCTGAAACAAGATATGAAAGATAAGATATGATAAGGAAGTAAATAACTTCTTACTTTATTATAAGATATTTCAAATGAAGTATTAAAATCACTCATATATATATATATATATATAATTAAGAACTTGTCCAATCAGTTGTAAAGTAATTAAAATAAAAGTACGAAGAAGAATTTCAAAAATTTCATTCATGCAAATGCTTATTAAAATTATTTGAAAAAAGCTTATTTTAAAGCTAATATGTTAGCTAATTGAAATGTGCAGAGGGTAAAGCGGTAAAGAGGGTAAAGAGGTTTAAGAGGGTAAAGCATAATCATTACTAAAATTTATTTTCTCTAACAGCTGTTCAATAGTTCTCATCATTGAATCAATCACTTATTTTATCAGTGCATTTTTTTTTTTAACTATCCGATCATAAATAACAATTAAATATATCAGTTGTAATAATTAAAAATATTTTCTCTTTTGAAATATCTCCTAAATTCATCATCGCTTAATTGTTTATATTAATTTTCGAAAAAATGGCGCTTAAATAATTCATATAATAATTTTTGATATTTTTAATTTTTAATTTAAAATTTCTATTTTAAATTTTTTTTCAATTAGCTGTTGTTTACGCTTAAATAGTACAATAATAATATTTAATTGGAAATCTAATATTAAAAAATGAATTTTAGAATTGCTATGTGTTAAGCATCAATGAGCTAATTATTTAATTATTTCATAAATATTTTTTGGTTTTTGGAAACGATAGAATAAAATTAATTCTTCTCAATCATCATTTTCTGATCAGTCATATTTTTTTTAAATTATTTCTTAGAAATATGAAAATCTCATTTCAAAATAACTAATGAATGAAAGTGCTGGAACGAATAATTCAGAAATATATGTTAGCAGTGTGGTATGCAAATAAAGAAATAATAAATGAAGGAAGAAGATCGATTAATTGAAATTTCTAATTAAATCTAAAATTCAAATTTAATGGATTAAAATTCTTAGAATATGGAAGCATATATTAAAGAAGAATTAAAGAGATGAAACAATGTTTATTTTTATGGAAAGATAGAAATGGAAAATAAAATGGAGTAAAATTTGAATCAGTTCAGTAAAAGAAATTTATCGACTAATTAAATAACAACTGATAAGTAAACAAGCCGGATACAAGCAAGGAAGCTATCTTATCATTGAAATTATGTAGGTGAAAAAGGTATTAATTGATATTGATAAAAATATATGGTTAGGTGATTAAAATAAACATTTAATCAGAAGTGTTAATTATTCTAATTCACGATAGTCGATTATTAATTTGGAAAAAATAGCAATAGTTCTTACATTATGATTATTGGAACCATTTCATTCATATTCATTCCTTATAACTTATCCTATCTACTGAAACTATCGAACAATGTTCCGTTGATAAGGATTACCTGATAGATAAATCTGAATTGCTATGGTTTTTTTCACCGATGAAAATTTGTTGAAATGCCTTTATTTATTTGAATAAAAGAAACATTTGGCAACATTTCAAAATCACTTCGTTCAACTACTGATAACTGATACTTTCATATCAACACAGTAATAATCAACAACTCATCAAATCGAAAACAGTACGGTTTAAAAAAAAACCGATAACTCTTTATTCTTTTAAAATTTAAAAGTTTGCTTCATTTCCTTCTTTTAATCTAGCCATTTTTTTGCCTAATAAAAACCTACCGTAATTCGATTTGAAAAATTAATTAAAATGAAATTTTAACAAAATTCATAAATGATTAAGTGTAGAAATAATCATTTAAATTTTCTTCTAATTTGACAAATATATTCAATATTTCGTTTGATGACATCTGCGAAAGAACTATGATTTGTTTGTTAATTCTTAGAAAACAGTCATTTTAATTAAATTAAATTAATTAATCAATAAATTCAACGAATCAATTTTGTACTAAAACAATAATGTGTTAATATGCTAAGAATGAAGTATCATTTTTATGTTTGAATCATTTTTTAAATTTCCTTTTTTTTAATTCTTCTTCTCTAATCAACATTTTCAATATTTTAATTAATTATTAGCATTTTAATTAATAACCTTCTCTAATAAGAAATTCAACTTTGACATTCTGTTATGGCATAAAAATGATTACAAAATGTGTTAATATGCTAAGAATAAAGTATCATTTTAAAATATCCAAAAATATTTTATACTGAAAAATATTTCAGTAAATATTTCTTTAAATATAGTATAAATAATTTGAATTACGATAATATTAATTCAATTTCAGAAAAGTATTACGATTTTAAATAACAATTATAATATATTAATTCGAATTACGATAATATTAATTCAATTTCAGAAAAGTATTACGATTTTAAATAACAATTATAATATATTAATTCGAATTACGATAATATTAATTCAATTTCAGAAAAGCACTACGATTTTAAATAACAATTATAATATATTAATTCGAATTACGATAATATTAATTCAATTTCAGAAAAGTACTACGATTTTCAATAATGATTTTTTCGCTTTTATCGAATTTAAAATTTCTTAAACAGCAGCGATGATAATTACAAATTATTAGAAAAATGTTTATAATGAGAAGAAAAGTTTTTATTATTTCCATATATTATATATTTATAATTGATTATACAATAATAACATTAAAGCAAAAATAATTATTTGTTTGCACAATGAATGTATTTGTAATTAAAGAAACAAAAGTTAAATTTCCACCTATTAATTTAACATATTTTTCTTTTGCTTATTTTTGATAATACAGTAGCCAACCTTTTGTCTTTCTAATTCTTCGATTTAATTTTTTTTTTCGTTTCCAAAAATTAGCAATAATTTCATTAACTAAAATTGATTTCTGATATTGAACCTCAAAATATATTCGTATAAATAAAAGGATAGGATATGATGTTTTGAAAGTCATAAATATTTGTATCCATCAATAAAGAAAGCATGTAAATGGATGAATTGTTATGATTAAGTAGAATCGATCACTGATATCCGAAAATACATTCATCCGGTTTTTTTCATATAGACGAATTTCTTGCATGCCTTTATTTCGTCTTATTTTTTCCGCCGTTACTTCTCTTTTTTTTCATTTAACAAATTAATTATCTTTTTTCATAAATGCTCCAAACATTTCTACCGGTACAGGAAATACGATTGTTGAATTATGTTCCGCTCTGCAAAATACTATTTTGAATGATTTGTTACTTTCTTTATTTATTTTCTACTCATTCATAATATATGTATCATTTATTGCTCTTTCAACCACTTATCACTTAATCATCCCTATCAATTATCGACTGTATTTTATATTATCACTTCATTGACAACTGAAGGATATCACAAGGATATCGTCTAAAATTTACAATAAATCTTCTACAACATTCAAATTATTGAGATCATTTAGAAATTTTACTGAATAACCTGAATAGTTCTAACTGATTATTTTTTCTTATATGAAATAATTATCATAATTTTTAATTAATATTTTATAATTAATAATTTTTAGCAAAAAGAAAAAGATCATACGCGATACTATTTAATGCTTGTAAATGTCGTAGTTGTAAGGCTACCGGATTAGATTGAATTACATCGGCGGCTTCTTTAAGTGCTCGAGATGCCTTCAATTAGATGAATAGATTAAAAAATAATTGAATAAAAGTGAAATATGCTAATTTTTGCAACCACAAAATTAAATGAATGATAAATGATAAATTTTGTGTTAACCTGACCTTTTGTTCACCTTCCGCTGCGACTACTTTCGCGCGAGCTTCACGCGCAGCTTCAGCTTCTGCTGCCATCGCACGTGTTAACTGTTGAGGTAATCTGATATCTTTCACTTCTACTCGTTCTACCTGGAAGTAAGATGATAAATAAATGTAAATTATTGAATAATAATATTAAAAGATTGACCCGAAACTTTCCAGTAATTATTTTTGCTTCTGTTGGAATATATGCAAAAAATAACCTTGACACCCCAATGTTCTGTTCCTTCATCCAAAATGGTTTCACAAAGCTGTGCAATAGCTTCTCGTTCTGTTAACATCTCTGTCAAAGTTTTCATGCCTAAAGTTATAGAATATTTTTTTTTTGGATTTTATATGTATCAGAGCTGATAACAAGGCCTAGCTTGAGCCTTATCACACCGCTGCAATTACGTTTTGCTTGGAAAAGCTTCAATGATAGAAAACTTTGTTATAAAAAAATGATATCGCTTTTTCCGAAATTTAATTTCCCATTTATTAGTTACAAATTAAGTGTTGTGACAGAATAAGAGGTGAAAGTTTAAATTAACATAATAAGAAGTTTTGCTATCCTCTCCTTTAAAACAATTGAAAAGAAATAAAACAATACATTAAACTTATCTTTTTATTTTTGTCTATCCATTAAATGAATCTAATTAAATTTTTAAATCCTTTTTCAAAATATAACTTTATGCAATAAATACAAAATAAGATATTCAAAATTCAATAATCCTAAATATCGCCTTGGAAATAATGATTTTCTATATTCTTATCCAAAATTATACACTGATAACGTTGTTTATTTCGGTATTCTAAAATTCTAAAATTTAAAAATTTAACAATCAAATAGATTACTGTAATTAAGTTACCAAGAGCGTTACGTAACGTTGTTTGAGCGAGTAATTTTGTAGAATATATGGCATCATCCACGTTGTTCACAGAAGCAATAGGATCAGATGTACGAAAATAGACGACAGCATCAACAGATACTGTTACCGAATCCTTTGAAAGAATCTCTTGTGGAGGCACTGCATATGATACAACCCTTTAAAAAAAAAAAATAATTATCATTAAATTAATCAAATTTTAACAAACTTTCTAATATTGTTATTTTTAAAGTTTTATTTATCTTTTCTTCGTTTCATATATTTTCAGTTAAATTTATTTTTTATCGATAAAATATATTTCTCTGCTAATATTTCTAAAATTGTTGAAGCATTTCAGTAAAGCTGGTAATAACAATTTGTTGAAATGATTGTAATAATGATAATGAGATATATCGAAGTTTTCGCCTCATTTCATCTTTTTACGGATAAAATTGTTACAATCTAAAGGGAATTTCAATTTCAACTTTTTTTTTCAATTCAATTCAAAGAGAGAGAGGGAGAGAGAGGAGAAGAGAAAAAAAGAAGAAGTATATTTAAATATTATTGAATAGTTGGTGGAAAAAATGGAAATAAAAAAGAAAGAGAGAAAGAAATGTGAGAGAGAGAGAGAGAGAGTATATTTTAATTTGTTAGCATTATGTTATTTCAAAAATGAATTTTTGAAGTAGTTATTTTAGTTGAGGAATAAATTTGAAAATTGCTTGCTTATTCGATCGTAAATGATTAAGAGTAAGAGGAAAAAAAGGGAGAAAAAGGAAATAAGAAAAATAGTATGTAAAATATTGCAAAAATTTATTGATAGAAAAAAAGCGTTTGAAAAATAACGATAAAAATTATGATGTATAATTAATGATATGATTTCTTATTTTGATAATATTTAAATTTTTTGTTTTTTGTTTAAATATTACTAAAAAAAAAAATGAAAATAACTGCTCTTATTTATTAGCATAAATGATAATGAAATTGTTTCGGTTTTATTCTAATAGAAGATATCAATTTTTCAAATTTAAATATGTCTAAAAAAATTCTGAAATTTAAATAATATATTTGATAAAGGAAAATGTGTTGTATTGGTGGCTTAATTATTATTATTGTTATTTATTACTATTCATTATTATTATTATTTATCATTATTATTATTATTACTATTACTCCTAATATTATTATTACTATTATTATATTTACTAATTGATGAATTCGTTCGCAAAATTATTCTCCCAAAAGAAAATACTATTCTGTAAATTATTATTATTATGGAAATTTCATGTGCAAAAATATTCACACTGATATTTTCCTTAATTTCTAATTCTATTTTGAAAAGAACAAAAGGAATTTTAAAAATAATGAAAAATAAATTCTTTCCTATCACTCTAAATTAATTTGCACTAATAATTATATTTCATTCATTTCTTAGCTAAAATTATCTTTACCTAAAAATATTTTCTATTCAGTAATTTTTCCTTTCTTTCTTCATACCTTCACATATTAATTAGCTGAGTAATTACATTCATTAATTCAACTTAGCTAATTTTAACGAACTGTTCCTTTAATTGTTGCTAAATTTAATAAAACATTTAGATAGTAAATATGAAATTCAATTTTTGTTTAATCTTTAACAATCATTGCGAAATTAATTTCAATTAATTAGCTTTCTTTCTTAAGTTGACATATAATTTTAAAATTAATAGTTTCATTTGGCTTAAATAATATTGGCTAAAATTGATAAATGTTTTTCATTCATTTCGAAATTGATAATTATCAGATAAGAGAGAAAATATGAGGTAGTAAAAAATGAAATGATCTTTTGTTTCAATAACAATTAGTTTTTAAAGTAAAATGAAATCAATAAGTGCTAACAATATCATTTCATTTGCAATCTTTTGTTTCAAACAACAATTAGTTTTTAAAATAAAATGAAATCAATAAGTGTTATTTGCATATTTTAAGGATCATTTGCATATTTCAAAAAATGAAAATTAAATGGCGGAAAAATTGAAAAGATAAAAAGGGAAGAAGAAGAGAGAAATAAATTTTGATGAAAACGAATAAAATTTTTTCGATTACCTATTTCCCATTTTATGAAATAAAATTTGTACTCTTCAATTTGATTATAATTATTTGAAATGATTTATATTTTCAGCCTATTAATATTAACTATGTGTCTTTTTGAAGAAAGATAGTTAGCCGTTCGTTTTGATAATTTCCACCTTCTTTTAAAACTTTATAAAATTTTCATTTAAATTTTATTTTATACGCATAAAATAACTCATAGCTCATATTTGTCTTAAGATATCAATGTTAGTTGAAAAGAAGAAAAATTTGTCAAATAAATTAAATTGGCAGATTTGAATTTGAAAAAATTAAACAATTGAAACTATTGATTATCACTTATCAACTCAAAAATATTTCTGTGATTTTTTCAATCTATTATTTTATACTTTTTAATAATTATTTTTGAATGTATTAAAATTGCATTCGATGACAAGAAATAAAGTTATATTTGAATTTCTTTTATATTTATAATAAATTTTATTTGAAAGCTATGAAAAATTTTTTGTATAATTAAAATGAAATATTAATAATAATTATTATAATTAAAAGAATTAGGAAAAAAGACAATAATATGAGAAAATAATGCTAAATCTATACTAGAAAATAAATTCAAAAAAATAGAATAAATATGAAATTTAAAAATTTTATATTTAGAAACAAAAAATTTTAATTTAAAACAAAAAAACTTAATTTGAAGTATAATGAATTAATTACTTCCTTTATAATAACAGCATATTATTACATTGTAGAAAATGATATTTGAAAAATGAAATAAGAAATAACCTAAGATCAATTTTCCTGTATGTATCGATGCATGGTATCACAAATATCATGCCCGGTCCACGAGCGCCACCAAAAACCAGTCGGCCAATTCGAAATATTACTACCCTTTCGTACTCTTTGATGACCTTTATAATTGAAATTTTTCATTTTATATATTCAATTAAAAATCTTGAAATAATTCTCAAACAATTTTAAGCTAATTTATTTATCTTATACTATTGTTTTATTGGTCTAATTCATACCTTCAAACTTTTCGGATGAAATATTTCACTTTCATTGCTGACAACTATTAAACAACGATTAATTAATCTATGCTAAGCAAAATTTGTAAAAGAAATTAATATATTTACCTTTAAGCAAACACACATAGAAAATGGAAAAGTAATTATGATTAGAATCCATGAAAGCACTATAAGTGCATAACCAAATATTGTGCCAATTGTTTCATAATCCGGTGGTACATCCTGAAACAGAAACAGGAAAAAGGAATAAGATGGATAGCGTTGAAATAAATTAAAAATATGCTATTTCAGAAAATATGATGTATATTCATATCTTCAAGATAATGTAATCCAATTTTGGGGGATTTAATTATATAAATAAAAAGCTTTGATAACCGATATCGTATCAATAATCCGATTAACCGATCATATCTCTAACATTCAGTATGATTATCCAGAAGATATATTATAGAGTGTAATGCTTATTGTTCAGGGAGAAAACAAAAGATCAAATTGGTATTTACCTGATTGGAAGAAGGTGTCACCCATTGTGGGTCCGTCCGGGCATTTTTTGAAGACATTAACCCGTTGGAACCCCACTTCGTTTTAATGTAGTATTCCGATCCGTCCTAAAATTTAGTTTAACTTATGATATGAATATATATTGTGGAGTTATATAATAATAAACAATAATGCAAGAAATAATTATGAAAAATTTAAGCAACGATAGATAAATAATTAATGATTATTAAGTTCAAAATAATTACACTCTTCATCGTGTAATTATTTTGAACTTAAAGAGAAAGGTTAGAAATGAGCTAAATTTAGAGAAAGTTTGAAGAATATATCGAATATTATCACTTGTTAAACGAAAATCTTATTAAAACAACTAATGCACAAGATTATTTGTTAGCTAATGATTTATTTTATAGTACATCTTATAAATTAATTAAACTATATTATTATATTATATAATTTAATATTAGCAGTATTCTTTAGAAGAATTATTTTTTATCAAAAATATCAATTCTTTTTTAGAAATTTAAGAATTTGAAAATTGATAATATAAATGAAATGAGTTACAGGTAAATTACAAAAAAATTACAGGTAAATTACAAAAAAAATTTTCATATCAAAAATATTCTCTTTTATATTCTACAAAAGGAGAAAAAGCAAAATAGGCTAGCAATATATATATTCAATTAAAATTAATTCCTATTATCTATATTAATTATTTATATGAAATTTTAGTCTAAAATAATTACCTAATGAATTTCTATTGGAATTGGTTGCTGCAGTCTCGGTGTCCCTTTTTATTGTTCCTTGTTGCCCAATTGCGTCATTACTTAATGAAATCTGCGACAAATTTGGCGGATCCATTACGACGGATGAA